>JANTPZ010000023.1:613-39935 GCA_025593235.1 Vachellia pachyceras | reverse complement strand
GGATGATATAGTGGATTGAAAATCTCAGAGGTGCTCTGGGGACTGGATGTAGGTCAGAGAGGACCGAACCAGGATAAATCGTTGTGTGCTTTCTATTCTTTCATCTTTATTAACCTGTATTGTTTTCCAAGCATGCAATCTATTTTCAACATCTAAGGTTTTGATAAACTTGATTTTGAATGTTTTGATAAATTAAGTTTTGAACGAAAATTTTGTAAACACCCAATTCACCCCCCTCTTGGGTGCAGCCATCCTAACACTTTTCACATGGATATATAATTTTACCATTCGTTTATTATAGCGTACTTTATTTTGATGAATGAATGGCACTTAAGTCATTAAATATCTTGAATTGATAAAATTTCAAGTTTAACCTTATTACAATTTTCTCACCGTTTTCATTTACAAATCTTTTTTTACTTCTATTGCTTCTTCTTTTTCTAATGAGAATTAAATGAGATCAGAATGACACTGAAAAACAGTCAGTAGTAATCTCTTAGTTGATTTATATTTATAAAAAAATTCTTCCACAATGGACTTATAATAAGGACCACATAGTGGTATATATTAAGTAACGGATAAAGTTAGTTGTTAAATTTTAAGATAATTACTAGAAATTAAATGTTTTCTTGATATAAATAAAAATACGTTGAAAGTTACTTATAAATATGATAGGGGAGTAAATAAATTGTGAATTGTAATAGGATTGTTATAAATGAAGGTTCATTAATTAGAATAAAGAACTTCATTTACAACTACCCTATTAAAATTTATAGCGTACTTTATTATAGCAGTAGTTGTGAATTTACTATACTCATAATGTTCTATTTATGCAGTAGAGAAAGATTTTTTTATCCTATTTACAAATCACATTATTAAACTTTTTATATGGAAATATAATTTTACCATTCGTTTATTATAGCGTACTTTATTTTGATTTTGATGAATGAATGGCACTTAAGTCATTAAATATCTTGAATTGATAAAATTTCAAGTTTAACCTTATTAAAATTTTCTCACCTTTTGCATTTACAAATCTTTTTTTTTTATCTCTATTGCTTCTTCTTTTTTTAATGAGAGTTAAATGAGAATGACACTGAAAAACAGTCAGTAATAATCTCTTAGTTGATTTATATTTATATAAAAAAAATTTCGACAATGGACTTATAATAAGGACCACTTAGTGGTATATATTAAGTAACGGACAAAGTTAGTTATTAAATTTTAAGATAATCAATAGAAATTAAATGTTTTCTTGATATAAATAAAAATGCGTTAAAAATTACTTATAAATATGACATGGGGGAGAAAATAAGTTGTGAACTGTAATAGGATAGTTATAAATGAAGGTTCATTAATTAGAATAAAGAACTTCATTTACAACTACCCTATTAGAATTCTTTTTTTTTTTTTTGCCGAATACCCTATTAGAATTCACAACTTCATTATAGCAAATTTATAATTACCTTTTTCACACACACACACACACCCCTGTAATTTGCATCAAAAGATTAACGTGAGATTTATTTTTGCAGATTATTAGCAAATTTCGAGAAGTGCAGTTATGAATTTAGAATAACTGAGCATTGAATTTACGATCAAAATAGTTTTATGAAGATAACAAATTTATTATGTTCACTTGTCATTAGAATTTTTTTTTAGTAATTAAATTTTTTATTGGGATCTCATGGTAATCCCCTCCAAAGAAAATCTTAATAGGATTAAAATGGCTAAACAATAGTGACAAAAATCTTGTGGAACAACAATCCTACTCTAGAATATTAAAGCCATGTAATAGTATTAAAGAGAGAAATCCTCTTTCACCATATATAATTTTGTTTTATAAAATATGGGATCTGTGAGCTGATAGTTCAGTTTCTTAAAGACAAAGTTAGGCCTAATTAACTCTAATGGAAAGAGGGCCCAGTGAATCTCATTAGCGTTAAGTGATACTCTTCCGAGACCCATCAAAATTGAAGTTCAAGGAGGAAATATGTTTATTTAAAGATGGTGACTCGATTGTTTTTCCAGTCAACTCAAACTATCCCTATTTCACCTTGGACTTATATTAATTTCTGTTAAATTGGAAGCATTAAAGTTAAAGCTCTATCAAGAAATGTGTTTACTGAAATTTGAAGTTGTGTTGTCTTTCTTATAGGGTGAAATATATACTTCTTAATTAACAGATTGTTGGTATGATGGCTCCAATTAATTAAACTTGTGGTGGTATGTAGAAATAATAAAAGCCCAAGACGCTGAGTCGGTTTACATTAGGTGCTTAGCAATGATGTCTCCTAATATCTAGACGGTCCAGATTATATTTTCATTTTTATTCTTATTTTTTAAAGAGATTATTGTAATAGATGTATAATTTAAAATAAAAATAATATCTTAATTATAACATTTTTAAAAAAAAGTTATATGATGTAAGCATAGTATGGTATATGAGTCGAGTGATATTATACGCATCCTCCTCTAGAATGCAGGGTTATTATAAGATATGATCTCAATTAGGTTTCTATAGATTCTTGTTGATTGGATTTTGAGTTTTTCTTCTTAGGATTTTGCCTCCAATTGTATTTAAGAGGGTTAAGATACATTTTTGTCTTGAAAGTTTTCTCAAAGAAGCATTTTCTCCTTAATAGTTTTTGGTGAAATAGTTTCGCTCTGGAAGTATAAAAACTTAACAATGTTATCTTAATTAAACAAATGGAAAGGCAAATGGACATTTATCGCATAGAATACGATGCCACATCATGTGTTCACGTGAGATAATGTTGCCCAAATAGATGTACAATTTCGTCATGGAAGTTTTTTTAGACGAGCAATTTCGCCCTTGAAGTTTTCTCGGAGGGAGAGTGACACGTACTTATGTGACATGTTATCCAACATGGCGGTTATTCATTTGCCTCTCAGTTTAATTACGGTAAGATTGCTATGTTTTTATACTTTCAGGGTGAAATTGCTCTACCAGAAACTTCCAGGACGAATACGCTTCTCCGAGAAAACTTCCAGGGTGGAATGTACATCAGCCCTATTTAAAAAAGAATTCTTGTGAGGGGGTTAGTGACTTAAGAAAAAAGTGAAAAAGAAAGAGTGAGCTTGTGGCATAAGCAATAGATAAACTTACACTTGGGTACTAATTGTTGGAGTGAAGTGCGAGTTAAGAGTAAGAAGAAATTCCATTGGATGAGACTGTATAGTGAAGAGAATAAGTAGAAAATAATCATGTACCTGAGGCCTTCAATTTTGTAAGCCTTAAACTCATGCGTGAATGTAAAGTGTCGAATTCATTTGTCTCATTGGCCATAGAGTTAGTATTTCGGTTGTCCTGCTAGGTAATGGTTGGCTAAGGTTAGTATTTTGCCAACCCATCAAGGTCCGGCTAAATCCAACCCGTATCGCCTTGGTGCCTAACCTGTGTGTGAGCCCACCTTTATGTTAAAAAATATATTTTAATCTATTTTATTTTATAAATATATAAATAAATTATTTATTATACATTTTTATCTAAATATAATTTTTTATTAAAAAGCAACACCAAATACTTTTTTTAAAGTTAAAGAACACCTAATACCTTTAAAAATATTATTAAATATTTTATATCTTCATGTCCACTATTTGTACAATACTATATATATATATTAATATTACAACAGAAAATTAATACCCTCATTTACTATTAAATTATAAGGAGATATAACAAGATAGAGTTATTTTTTTGGCCAAATCAAAATAGTGTTGCATGATAAGGAATTTATTAGTTGACACTTAATATTAATTTTTTTAAAAAATGAATGAGCCCACCAACCAGCCATGACAGCCTTGAGTTGGTGTTTTGTCAACCTACGTGGGATACAAGTTGTGGCTAGCTCGCCCACAACCTGTGGCTCAACCTGTATTTTCAACCGTAGTTGATTAAGAAACAATTCTTTTTTTAGTATAAGTATCATTCTATTAAAAACAATTTTATTTGATACATTATTGATAATAAATATAGGCATATATGGGAAGGGGAGAGAAAGAGATATAGAGAGAGAGAGAGAGAGTGGGAGAGTCGGACAGACGATCGACACCCCTATTTTATCCATAGTTCTTTCTTAATGCCCTCCAAGTCATCTAAGCCCCTTTAAATACGCAGTAAGATCATTAGTCTCAATCACAAGGCCCTTGTTCTCATTAATGCTAAGCGCATTCATTCTTTTAATGAGTCTCTCCATGAACAGCGACCTTGTCCTCAAGGCCCAAGACTTGATTAAAGGAGTGCCATGTATTATTCATGCTTGAAAAATTGTTTCTTACTGTATTCTGTTTACGCACTAAACGTGGGCTACAAATCTTAATTTTTGACATTGGACGAGAAATTTTAGACCGTGTGGAGAATATAACTTTTTAAGCTCTTTTTTTTGCCAAACTTTTTTGAGTTGACTACTTAGTGCCAAATGTTTTACAATAAGAAATTCTAAAGTATAAAATTGATCCAAATGAATTAACTTCACATTATTAAATCCCAAAAATTATTTTTTCTTAGATGGATTGATTGTTCTATTTTTACATTTATCAAGTTCTTGAGGAATTTTCTCTCGAAATCGTTCCAATATTTTCTTCAGATAAATTTTCAATACTAGAATTATAATCGACACGACCACAACAATTATTTCAAGTACATAACAAACATGTTTGCTCTAAATGAATCTAAATGAGCTTAATCGAGATTTAAAAGTGAATAAACGACATGCCTTGAATTTGATCTCATTTAATCTATTATTAAATTAAAGCGCAAACTAATTTTAATGTTTATAGTTCTTAGTGAATTTAGTGATTAAAGTGTTGTTGAATGCAAGAAAACAACCACTAGGAATTGAAGTTGGAATACGATAAACCACTATTTTATAGGGATTAATTGTACTCAATATTGACAATTTGATATATTATTTAAGTGTAACTGTACTGATTTGAAGTTATTTATGTTAATGAGGGATTAAAGGATTAGTTGCTAATTTTGAGATATTTTATCACTCCTTGAATTTTTCAAAAATGCCTATTATTTAAATGCATGAGATTATATACGGCCTTTGCTTAATATGTAGGACATTGGGGCTTAATGTCGGCAGAGAAGTAGAGATCAATAAACGCTGCGTTTTGGGGTTCTTCAAGCAACAGAAACTAACTGAACAGTATTGCCCAACAAGGAAAGGAAACATATGTAATTGATTCTGGTTGGAAATGAACCAAAAGGAAAACTGGCAATAACTAAAAAATACGCCTCACACCAACTCAAGTATCACGCTTCAGACCAGGGGATAATCCCTTGATCTACTTTAGCCACCACACTTTAAACCTGGGGGTACTTTGTTGATGCAAGGAGCACTCATTGATCAAGCCACGTACACCCCTCCACACCATCTGATGTTCGTTTGATCAGCACAACTTCATAGGGGGAAGCTGTCACTGGTGTAGAGACCAGTTTGTATTTTTGGTTAACTGAGCTTTGTCTCTCCCTCCAGTTTTTCTGTGCTCGATTGCTCCTCTGCCGTTCACCTTTTTTCCCATCTCCACCATACCTCGTCTTTCTACTCATTAGCAACATCAACTTCCAGATCTCCATCCATCTTGCTCAACCTTTCCCCGTACATCATTGCCTTATGTTCTCCATTTTTACAGACCTCCCTCTCCATTTTCTTCATTAATATTATCCTTTAATTTCTTCCCGTCATCCTCTACCTTCTGTCACAACCAATCCATTTCCAACTCTACCTCACTCTTCCACCATCATCATGAAAACCTCGCTGCTATTGAAGTTAGCCATCATGAAGCTCAGAGTCCAGTTTGTGATTGTTGCTGCTGCAACCTCCAACTTGTATGGTTGATCCTCTTGCTTCCGTAGGAGCTATGACTGAGCCAGAGCTTCGTCTAGTTAGGGAGTTCATTATTCTTCACCGAATCATTCTTCTAGATTTAATTCTTGAACTAATGATGTATTGAGTATCAGATTTGTCACTTAAGCTAGTTCACTTGATTTGATCAAATTACATGCCCATATGATAAATTTCTTATTAAAGAGTAGCTCTTATTTCAATCATTAGCTTGATTAAGATTTTGATTATTAATAGTGAATAATGCTTAAGTAATATTGATTGATGTTACTATTAGACGTGGCTGAGCATATTCTTTTGACACCTCTATGGAATTAGTGCAAGGAAATTATTGTTGAAGGTATCGGTGAGCTCATACAGTTAAAAAGGGCAATAAAGGCAAAAATCACAACTCCTTGGGAAGTAATTTAGATATCAATTCATTTTCATATTTCAATCTTACTCTATTTCAATTCAAGAGGTAAGAAAATAAAATAAATCATAGTTTAGGAAATAGAGGATTAATGACAGAATCAATATCCCTCTAAATTATGTGAATTAATTTGCTAACTAATTACATAGAGACACTTAGTCTCCTTAGAGATCGACCTTGAGATTGTGCCACTATTTGTATAATTTTAAGTATTAAATTTGACCTTTAAACAACTAGAGATCAAAATTTTGGAGCCGTTACTAGGGAGCTTTGTCTCACTAGTTTTTAGTTAGTAGTTATATTGCATAGTTAGTATAGGATTTTTTTTTAAATTTTTGCTATTTTTTTGGAATAGGCAGTTCTGTGTTTTGCTACCTTCATTGTGTTAGCTATCTTAATTGGAATTGGACTTTTATTTTGCTGCTGTCTGGATTAGAAATTGATACCAGAATCTTTGAGAATTTGTTTGTAACATTGCTATGGAAATCTGAATTTGAGTTGGTCAAATTTGAATGTTGGAAGTTATATTTCTGCATCCTAAGTTTTTGGATGCAATTGTTATGCCTCTTTTCTCTTGTCTCTTAGCTTTTATCGCTGCATGTTTTTTGGTTTTATTCATGTTGCTTTGTGATTGTTACAATTTTTTTCTAATATGAGTTTTTCTTTTATCAATCTATGAGAATTTTTTTCCCATAAGTTTAATTGAATATTTGAATTTAGTTGTAAATTGGTGTGGAGAAATTTCTGCTGTAGCTTCTCCTTAGCTTCTACTAAATCCTCTGTATTCCTTACTCACTGTAGCTAGAATTTTTCTTAGCTGCAGATTTAGTTTAACTCACTTAATCTTGGTTGCTTGACTAAGTTGGTGATATCTTTTGATAATCCTAGTGAATTCACTGCATTGTGTTCAGATTTTCTTCACTTCAAGCTTAATCTTTGAAAATTTCTTTTGAGTTTGCCTTGTTTACTGTCATCAAAAGCTTTTGAGTTTATGGTGCGCTAAGTTTATTGGAATTATTCCTTGGACTAGTAATTTGGAGTCATAAAAGAGCTGAAATTGTTAGTTGTTGCTGCAACTTGAATATCTTTAGCTAGGGTTCTTTGTGCCTTCTCTTCTTTTTCATCATAGAAATTCAAATTTGAATCTGGATTCCTTGATGCCTTGGTTGTAGTCTGAGAAAATTCTGCTAGTTGTCATAAAAGAGCCTTGTTAGTTGTTAGTCATACACTTGCTATCACACATTGCTGAGAAAATTTTGCTTGAATTACTATTATTAAATTGTTTTGAAGAAGAAAATGAGTTTTTATACTTAAACCTCCTATGCTTGATCCATATTTGCTTGCTTTGCGTCTTGAATACAACAATTATTTTGTGATTTTGGGCCCTATTAACCATTTTCTGTTGTTGGAACTAGTAAATATTTGTTGTTTTCATTGGTCTAAGTATGCATGACTAGATCTAAAGGATAAGAAATTGTTCCATTGGATCAAGAAATAAATAAAACACCTAGAACTTTAAGAAAAGGAAAAAGGAGTGAAGACACAAATACTTCAATTCCATTGTTGCAAGTGCCCTTTGAACAGTCCTCACACACCACATTTAAAGCATCTTCATCTGATTCTTGTCATAACAATGATACATTTGATTCTGAATCTACATTGGGAAATTATATTGATAATCATTTTGTAATGGAGCCTAATGATGAAATACCTAGACCAAACAGTGGGCATAATGGTGAACATATACCCGATAATGTGGATAATGAAGCTAGGAATAGAAGCACAAGGGAAATGAATTCATCGAACGGTAACTATAACCTTATAGCTTCTACAATGTTGATGTACATTTTGAGTTAAAAGGTCATTTGATAAGTTCTTTACCTAAATATTTTGGTAATGTAGGTGAAGATCCTCATAGGCACCTTCAAAATCTCCACATGGTCTGTTCTACAATGAAACCCCCTGGAGCTCGATTGGATGACGTTTCAAGCAGAGCCTTCTTGTTCGTTTTCTTGGGATGGCATAGCTAAAGAATGGCTCCACATGCTCATATAGCATTTTGCACTCTAACAGGGGAGCAATTAAAGAAAGCATTCCTAGAAAAATACTTTCTAGCTTTAAGGACTGCTAAGATGAGAAAGGAAATATGCATCATTCAACAAGTGATAGGGGAAGTCTCTTTGAGTATTGGAGCATATTTTTAACCCTTCTAGCACGTTGTCCACATCATCAAATTGCAAATCTCACCTAGTACATTACTTTTATGATGGACTATTAGACCATATGAGGGCAACCATTGATGTTGCTACCGGTGGATCCTTGATTGACCTCACATCTCAAGGAGCACGAGACTTATTAGAAAAAATGGTAGCAAATAACCAATAATTTGGTGTAAGAGAAGTGGCTCAAGCTTGTGGAGTAGGAGCTTGGTCAAATGATGTAATCTTGAACAAGTTAGCCATTCTAAGTGATCAAGTGGTGTATACAGAAGAATATGCAAGCTCAACAAATCCATAATGTCGCCACTAATGCCACTCCTATGTCACAAGCCCTTGTGACTCCCTTATGTGACATTTGTGCTAGTCCAATGCACACTATTCTTACTTGGCGCTCTTAAAGTGACTCTTCCAAGGTAGCTGCCATGAATTTTCAAAGACAAAGCCCCTTCAATCAAAGAAAGTAGTATCCCAATACCTATAGTAAGGGATATCAGATTAATCAAGGAAAGGACAACTTCTATAAAGGTGCTAGAAATTCCCATAGATAGTTTGAAAACCCCCAATGACTTCTTATCATATCCTATCAACCTCAAGAGAAGCACCTAGCCAAGAACCTAATGCAAATGAGCCCTTAATGAAGATGATGAGCAATCTTTGTGATAAGATTGAACAAATGAAGGTGAAACATGATAATCTCCAAACCTTTATCTCTCAATTAGCCAATACAAAGAGTGGGGATAATGCTAAGAAAGAAACATTAGCCTCAAATGTTGTGGTTAATCCTAAGAGCTTGAATGCCATCCACTTGAGAAGTGGCAAGAAAGCTGGATTGAGTATCCAAAGGAGGATGAGGAAGAAGTATTTATGAGGAAAGAATGCAAGGACAGACCTCAACACCTAAATCCATCCTACATCTGAGAGCCAGAAAGAGAAGAGCATCTACAAGAAGACTCCCTCTACAAATACAAAGGACCAAATGGATGAATGGGTTAAACAAGAAAGATAAAATGAACATCAAGGAGCCTTAAGAAATAAAGTTAAAGAGGTAAAAATTTCTAACATGCCCTTCCCTAATTCTTTTCTGTTAAGTAGGAAAATATTTAATTCTCAACTTGAAAATGATGCTTTGAATCTGTTTAGTAAGCTTGCTATTAATGTTCCATTGCTGGATTTTCAAAAAGGGGCACCTAAATACATGAGATTCTTAAAGGAATTATGTGTTAATAAGAAGAAATGCAAACCAAATGAAGTTGTGCAGGTAGGCTCTAATGTTTCAGCAATTTTTAAGCCACAACTACCTGTAAAATGTGTTGACACCGGTTCATTTACAGTACCTTGTACAATAGGTAGAATGAGCATATCTAATACATTGTTGGATCTTGGAGATACAATTAATGTGATGCCGTTTTCCATGTATGTGTCCCTAGGCATTGGGTGTATGAAAGACACTAACATGTTAATCTAACTTACTGATCGAACCACTAGGAAACCCAAGAGATTAATAGAAGATATTTCAGTAAGAGTTAGAGACTTAGTCTTCCCTGTAGATTTCTATATGTTGGATATGGAAAATGACATCACATTAATTGTATCTCCAAGATCCAACAATGTATTAGATATGTTGATGAACCTATCATTTTAGGAAGGCCTTTTCTTAGAACAGTCAATATTGTAATTAGTATGAAAGATAGCTATATCGCTATAAATTTGGTGATAAAGTAATTAAATTTGATATCTTTAAAGCCATTAAACACCTCTTTGAGCATTATTCTTTACTTGGTGTAAGTGCCATTGATCTCTTAGTTGATGAAGCTGTGAGAGAATGCGAAGTATCATTGCATGAAATTGATAAACATGACATTTTAGATGTTTGTCTCTTTTTATCCAATGTGAATTCTTCTTTTTCTCTTGGAAATTTATACATGATATTAATGATGTGTGTAATATTAAATGTTTTTCTGTTAATAGCTCACTTTCCACCTTATCATCTTTTTCGTTTGATTCATCTTCCATTAATGGTTATCTAACATCTTATTCTTCAAGCTACAGCTGTGGAAAGTCTTTTTATGTGATCTTGCAGAAGCTAAGCTGTTCTGGAGCAAAATAATGATGATTCCAGTGCTGGTACAATATTTCCAATGGATAAAAAACCTTCAACAGCTGTGAAACACTTTGTGGGAGCTCTGGAGTTGCAAGAACTCATTCCTTTAGCAGTCCAACCATATGATTTGGAGCTTAAACCACTACCCTCATTTAAAATATGCTTTTCTAACCAGTGTAATAGGCTTCTAATCATTATAGCTGTTGTCTTAACTAAATAGAAAAGAACAAATTAATTTCAGCTTTAAAAAAATATAAAAAAGCAATAGGTTGGACCATGGCAGATATACCTAGCATTTCTCCCTTTATTTATACTTATAGAATACTCCTTGATGGTAGCATTAAACCTATGAGACAGCTACAATATAGGTTAAACCCCCTTATTTTAGATGTAGTAAAAAAGGAAGTGACAAAATTATTGGGTGCTAGAATTATATACCCAATTTCAAACAGTGAATGGGTAAGTCTTGTGCAAGTAGTACCCAAAAAGAGTGGCATCACTGTTATTAAGAATGAAAATAATGAATTTATACCTACTAGGGTTCAAAATTCTTGGAGAGTTTGTATTGATTACTGTAAGCTTAATGATGCAACAAGAAAAGATCACTTCCCCTTGCCTTTTATTGATCAAATGCTAGAACACCTTGCTGGAAAAACTAATTATTGCTTTCTTGATGGTTTTTTATGGTAGCCCCAGAAGATCAATATAAAACAACCTTTACATGCCCATTTGGCACTTTCACATATAAGAGAATGCCATTTGGCCTATGTAATGCATCAGGGACCTTTCAAAGGGCCATAACGACAATATTTTATGAGTTTTTAGGATCATCTATGGAGGTATTCATGGATGATTTCATTGTGTATGGTGATAGTTTTGATTCATGTTTAAAAAGCCTTAACAAAATTCTTGCTAGGTGTATAGAAAAGGTCTAGTACTTAACTTTAAAAATGTCATTTTATGGTGGATAAGGGCATAGTGTTGGGTCATTTAGTATCCAAGAATGGAATTGAAGTAGATAAGGCAAAAATAGAAGTCATGTAATCATTTCCATATCCTACTTCAGTCAAAGAACTTAGATCTTTTCTTGGTCATTGTGGCTTTCTATAGGAGGTTTGTTAAGGATTTTAGCAAAATAGCTTTACCTCTTTCCAATATTTTGCAAAAAGATATTGCATTTACCTTTGATGATGTATGTAAAAGAGCATTTGACACACTTAAAAGCATGCTTATATGATTGTCGTTTTTCTACCACTAGTATACGAGTCGCAAGTAGTATAAAAAGTTATCGTTGTCACGAAGACTATGGCAAAAGTGAGCGAATAAATGCAATTGTGCTAATAATTAGATTGGGCAAAAATCATTTTTAAAAAGTTCAATTCAAGAAATAATTGGTTGTTGTAATATCCCAAATTTCGTGAATGGAAATAAAGGCCAAACCAATAAATTACGAGATGATTTAAGGCCCATGGATAAGAAAAATAAAAAGGAAAATGTTTATAGATAAGAAAGATGATGATCGACTAAGTCCCTAGTCTTGAAAATTCTAAGTAAAAATGACCAAAGGGCAAAATGGTCATTTGGCATAAACAACAAGGGTAAAATGGTCATTTTGATTAAAAGGCCCAAGGCACAAAATGTCATCAAATAGTAAGGACATTTTAGTAATTTGGTCAAAAGTCAACTAAAAAGTCAAAGTCGACAAAAATGTCAAAGTCAACCAAGGGTAAAGTTGGAATTAAGAAAGAGTAGGAAAAGTAATGGTATTTTGGTAATTATGGATAAAGTAGAAAGGTAGTGACAATTTTGTAATTATGAAGAAAGTAAGAAGAGAAAGGAAATGCAATGGCATTTTCGTAATTAAGGGATTTTGGAGGTCTGGAAGGCTAATAAATAATTATTTGAGGTAGCAGGAGTCCTCAAACGTCAGAGACCCAAACTGAGAAAAGTTTAGTTGGGTCCTAAAGTATTTAATAAAATTACTATCCAGTATCCAGTAGCAGTAGTTCCTTGGTTCGGAGGACAACAGTTCCTGAAAACCTCGAAAAAAGGATTTTCTTAGAAAATTAATTATGAAAAATCCAGAAAGAATTTTGAGGAATGGATAAAGGCTAGAGTATCAGGGAAAATTCTAGAAATTTTCCATGCCCTTAAGTCAAATTGGCCGCCGGAAGCACGTTTTATGGTTTTTCGTCGGAATCGAGAAATCTTGACGAATTACCAGGAAACCCCAGGGGTAATGTAGGGACAGGAGATGACGCCACCTAAGTAAGGAGGCCTAGGGAATGGCACCACATGAGAGAGAAAATCTCCTGAAAAGTAAAAAGGAAGCTACCCGGACAAGTTACTTTACCAAAGTACGTGTATTTGAATCAAGTAACTGGATAGTAATGGAGCTAGTTAGTTCAACCAAGTCTTGTAGGAGAAGCTAGATATTACTTTTTAGCAAGCAATAAGAGCTTGACAAGTGGCACCATAACAACCACACAAACTGCAACTTGGTCCCCAAGTTTTAATCTCATCCACTCCTTTTTCAAGAAGCCTTTTTTAATTAGCAAAATTCTCCATTTTGTCTCACAAATGCCGCCACCTCTCTCCCTCTCTCATGGTCTGAAAATTCTCTCCTCCCATGCTCCCAAAAGTCACGCCATTTTCTAGCAAGGAGGAGAAAGAAGAGAGCTCTCAAGCAAGTAAATCACCCAAGCAACCACCTCTTCACATTTTCCTACTCCTTGCAACATCTACTACCTTCCTCTTGGTTTGTTTTCGAGTAAAGCCTCTTTTTGAAGATGAAAAGTTAGGGTTTCAAGACATGAAAATGGAAAAGAGAAGGTTTTAGAGGTAGTAAATGGTTGCAAGCTCTTCTTTGAGTAGTAAAGAGCATTTTGATGTATGTATTGATGTGGTTTGGTTGTGGGTTGAAATTTTTGAAACCCTAAGGTTAAGGGGGGTGCCATCTACTTTGGAGAATGATGGGGAAGAGTTGTATTTGAGTTAAATAATGTATGGATAGTCGTTTGAGAGCATGAATATGCAAGAATACATTATGAAAAGTTGAAAAATCCAAACCCTCCCTCTTTGTTCTGTTTTTCAAAACAATCAAAATAAATAGATGGAGTGGGATTTTAATGATTCTAATGGTTCCATTGGATCTAAAATGATGTTTTGTGTAGGGTAAATATAGGAAATGGATTTTAGAAGCATTAAGGACCATAAAACCAAATTTGGAAATTGTAAGGGTCTTGAAAATGCAAGAGGAAGCTTTGTTGCGTTTTCGCAAGTTTTCTTGCATTATGATGGTTTTATATTCATGTGGATATTATGACATGATCTTTAGGAAGTTGAGACCTTCAAGAGCACACTTGGAAGGTTATCCAAGAGAACTTAAAGTTAGAAGGAGGCTAACCTAAAGAAGTAGCAAGACTACTAATCTCTATTTGTGTTTTATGAAAATTGGTTGTGAATGATGCATGAATTTTTATGATGATTAAAGTGGATGATATGTGTATCGAATGTTACTTTGATGCTATGGCCATATGCATTATGAACTTGTATTTTGATGTGTCACATATTGTATGATAATGCATTTGCTTTAAAGTTAAGGTATGCTCATTCACAATGTTTTTGATTAGTCAGTTTTGCTATTGGAATTCCCAAATCTCATTATCCACCAACTAACCATGTAGGTGGAAGTTCAAGCAAGGGTAAGGAAATGATTATTAATGAATAAAGATGATGTCCTTGCTTGTGTAAATCTTTGTGAAATGGTGGAAGATGTGTATTTGCTTTGAGTTAAGCATTTGTTGGTATGTAAATGTAAACTTTTACATGGATGATAGTGAAAGTATGTGGATGCATGCCTAACACCATTTAAAGAAAATAGACAAGATAAGCATGCAATAAAATGGATCCACAAGTCAAAAGAGGTTTTCTAAGATTTTACAAGAAAAATCAAGTTTTCAAGTCAAGATGGGTTCCAAAGGCCCTGAAAATGGATCTGTTTCAAGTGGCAATGAAAAATAGAAAACGAGCTCTGATTGAGCTGAAAATTTTCAGTTAAATACTATACATCCTAAGATTTAAAATGATATAAAGTTTGCAAAATTTGAATGTGTACATTAGGAGATATGATTTTCCAAATTTAAGGGAAAAATCTGAAAAAACTGGAAGTGACCATTTGAACAGTGCACATTTTCGGAATAAACTGATTCAAATGGGCAAGAATTGGAACTAGCGAGTATTTTTCCCTATATATCTATTAATAAGATAAAATTTAAAATTGGAACCACTCAATTTTGATTTTTCTAGAATTAATTATGATTTTTCAAAGTTGGGTCAGAAATCTGGAAAATGGGCTAGTGAACAGTAACAACGTTTTTGAAATTTTCAGGCTCACTAAAAAGACCAATTTGAATTATCCAAGGTTCTAAAGTGGTTCAAAAGTGATCTAATATGATAATATAGGGGAAAATAAGAGGTTTCACAGTTGTTCATAACAAACTAAGTTAAAATGCAAAACAAAAGTTGATTCTAACCCCAAGAAATGTAGACTCTAGGATTCCAACAAAAGTTATTTCCGTCTTGATTAGCTTTAATGAATAGTCTAATGTTTGCCTAAGATTCACAAATATGGGAAAGTTCTCTCAAGTCAAAACCAACATCTATTTTCAAGAACTCATTCAATCTCTTGCAATAAGCTAGTGAAAATAGTCCTTAAGTACCAATCTTATAATGACAATACTAGGTAATAGGTAAATCTCTTTCCTATCAACAAACTTTCCATTCAATCATGAGTTTCAAGTCTAGCATGATTTTACCCAAGTTCTTTAAACAAGAAAATCTCTCTCAAGCATCATCTCATTCAATAAATCAGATCAAGTATTTAGAGGCATGAAGCAAAGAATAAACTCACCACATAATCATTCATTAAATGCCAAAAAGAAGGAGAATAACAAAGTTTTAATCCATATAGAGGTTCAAAGTAACCCTAGAAATGAAATACTTAGCTACTCATATGTATATATACAAGAAAGCAAAGCTTAACAAGTGAGAACATCATTAACTAAGGAGAAAAGAGTAGAGAAGAAGAAAACCCTAATTGAAACTTTAAAATCTCTATTGAAATCTCCCCAAAGCTCCAAATCTCTTCAAAAGCTCCAAAACCTAGTAAAAAATGGCCTCAAGCACCTTCTAGGAGTCAAGAATGAATCAATTTCAGCCAAATCCTTCAATATGTAACCCTAAAGCCAGTCGCATCACGTAAAAGGCATACTTGTACAGATGTTAGAATGTTGTTGGCTTCAGCCAACATGTTTGATGGATGAAGCATGTGGCATAGAGAGCATTAAGTCCTCTTTAGCTTCAGCACATGAATTATTTGGCTGAAGCCAACAACACATCAACCTCCTTAGCTTTATGAAAGCTAGTCTTTGTCCAATCGTTGTGCTACAAGCTTTGTTTCTTAGCGTTTGGGAAACATTGCACTCGTCTTTCACCATCTACAAAAGAGAGGATGCATGAGTTATCATTTAATCATAAAATATGCCAAATGAAATAATCATTTCTTTGAATTTAACTTGATTCACCACACATTTAGGGTTTCAAAAACATATAAAATTAGGAGAAAATATGACGAAATATTAGCAATTTCTAGGAGTTATCATTATATCACCTCCAATACTCACTGCACCAAACTAGAATTTAGACTTTGAATTAGCATGTGATACATCTCATATCTCAGTTGGTGCCATATTGGGATAGAAAATAGATGGGTTGTTTAGAGTAATTGCATATGCATCTAAGATACTAGATGAGCTCAAACAAACTATACTACTACTGAAAAAGAGCTTTATGCTATTGTATTTGCACTAGACAAATTCAGATCCTATCTAATTAATTTTAAAGTCACAATATATACTGACCATTCTTCCATCAAGTACCTTTTCAGCAAGACACACAAAACCAAGGTTGTTGAGGTGGATTTTGCTGCTGCAAGAATTCCATACTAAGATGAGAGATAGCAGTGTAGCTGCAAATCATGTTGCAGATCATTTAAGTTACCTACTATCTGAAACTAAGGGAGTTTCTGACCCTGACCAAATCTGTGATGAATTTGATGCTGCTATTTTATTTTCTATAGCTGTGCATGATACTTGGTATGCTGACATGGTGAATTTCTTAGTGACAAATCTGATCCTACCATCTCTTTCCCATTTTCAAGCACAAAAACTAAAGAGTGAAACAAAATATTACATATGGGACCCACCCATCCTTCGGAAAATGTGTAATGATCAACTTATAAGAAGGTGTGTGCCAAATGAGGAAGTACATAGTGTGCTGGAAACATGCCACTCTTGGGCTTGTGGGGGCCACATCAGCACAAAAATGACTTTAAGAAAGGTATTAGAATATGGGTTTTATTGGCCAACAATTTTTAAAGTTACATAAGAATTTTGCGAAAATTGTGACAAATGCCAAAGATTCGGTAGCCATAGTAAAAAGCATGAAATACCACAACACCCCATTTTGTTTTGTGGAATTTTTTATGTTTGGGGAATTGATTTCCTAGGACCCTTCCCTCCATCTTGTGGGTTCCATTATATACTCTTAACAGTAGATTATGTTTCAAAATGGGTAGAAGCAATTCCCATAAGTAGAGATGATGCATCCACTATTTCAAAGTTCCTTAAAACACATATTTTCACATTTTAAGGGCTATCATAAGTGATCGTGGCACACATTTCTTCAATAAAATTGTGGATAAATTTTTATCTACGTATGGAGTCAAACATAAGATGCCTACACCCTATCACCCACAAAATAATGGCCAAACAGAACTATCCAATAGAGAAGTGAACACTACTAGAAAATCACATTAGTGAGGAAAATTAGCGATGACTTTAAAATTCCTCTCTAAATAGCCAATTAGCGAAGAATTTAGTGAGGAATATTAAATTTCTCTCTAATGTTCAAATTAGAGAGGAAAATTAGCGATGACTTGGATATGCCTCTCAAAAATGCCTAATTAGAAAAGAATTTAGTGAGGAATATTATATTCCTCTCTAATTTTCCAAGTTAGCAAGGAAAAATTTGCAATGAATTACATGATACTATCTAAAATGCCCATTTAGTGAGGAATATTATATTCCTCCCTAATTTTCCAAATTACCTAGGAAAATTAGCAACGACATGAATATTCCTCTCTAAATTACTTTTTTAAATTAGTAAAGGACATTTTTTACTGTAATATTGAGTTATTTATATTCATTTTTAGTACGAAATTTTGAAGGGATAATGGAGTTAATATATTTTATTTTTTTCAATTTCCCTCTTGTTTAAATTAGCAATAAAACATTCGTCTCTTATTTAGCGATGGAAAATTTCCGTTGCTAAATCCGTTTTAGCGACGGAAAAGAGTCATTTAGCAACAGATTTTTTCGTCGCTAAATGACATTTTTCTGGTAGTAGAAACAAATTTTAGAAAAAATGGTTAGGCCAACAGGAAAGGATTGAAGTTTAAAATTAAATGATGCACTATGGGCTTATAGGATAGCCTACAAAGTGTTGTTATTTTTTGCCAAATTAGTTTAAAAGAGGAAAATTCCAGAAAAGATGGGTGGGACCCTATACAGTCACTAAAGTACATACTTTTGGCATGTTAAGCTTTGTGGATGAAGATATTGGCAAGAAAATAAAAGTTAATGGACACTTGCTGAAATTGTATCATGAGAGTTGTAAGCCTCCTTGACTTGCTTCAATTTGGTTATCTCTCTTTCACTCTTTTCACTATCATAATGTTATGTTTTTTGTTTTTGTTTTTTTTGTAATATAGGAAGAGAGACAGAAAAACACAAATAAATAAATTTTGCAAGTTGTGTACACTGTGGAAGGGAGATCTAGATCTGAACATCATCAGTATTGGGAAGTTATTTGGCATCATGCATAATCTTTTCCAGTTTGTGTTTTTATGCATATCTCTACTGATTCTTGGTTATTTTTTTGCAGGAACCTGCTAATAAGAAGCAAAAAAAGGAAGAGAAACAGGAGAGCATGTGCTGAAATGGACCTTAGTTGAGAACCTCTCATACAGAGCTTGAAAAGATTGTATCTATATGGTTGCCCCTTTTCTTTCCTTATTTGATTAATCTTCTCATGACCTTATTTGTGACATTTCATTGCTCAATATTAGTGTGGGGGAATAGTTAGCCATACATGTTTTTTTCTCTTGTCTTCAACTTGCATTAAGGGCAATGCAAGAAGTGAGTGTGGGGGTCAAGCAAAGTTGTCATGCTCCCTGGTTTGCTGACTTTTGCTGCTATCTTGTTTTTTGTTTTTTTTAACTTTCTGAGTTGTTTATAATGAATCTTTGTTGTCGCTTACACCTTGATACAAGACTTGTGAATAATTGGTTGTTATGGAACTAGAATGAGTCTTTAATGCATTTCATTGAACTTAACACTAATCCTAAGCAATTCCGTGCTTGAATAACTTTGCAATCAGTCTTGGTGAGTGAAGATGAAGAGAGTAAGCTAGTTGTGAGGAATCTGGGCTTCAATTTATATATTCTTTAAATAGTGTGTGATGTCATCAAGTTTAGTAACTTCCTAGAACTTATCTCAATCCTTAATTCAAGGCCACATTAGCTCTTGAAATTGTGAACATGATAAGGGCATTTATTTCAATAACCCCATGACCAAAAAGTAACCCACACTAATTAATCCCTTGCTAACCCGTTTGAGCCCTTCTTATTATTAAATCCATCACATTCTAATAAGTGCTATGCATGAAATTCCTTGCGGCTGCTAATAGCACACTGATTTTTCATTTCTAGAATTACATTAATTGCTGGAATTTCAAAATTGAATTTGGATCATTTATGCTACAACCAAATCAATTTGGGATGTTGTCTTAAAAATTATGTCATGTGGTTTTTTTCCCTGCTCACAACATGTTGAAGTTGAAAAAAAATGTAAACAGAACAGAAAAAAGAAAACAAAGAAAGAAAAGAAAAATGAAACAAAAACTCATAAAGAAAATGAGAAAAAAAGCAAGAATAGGAGTAAGGCATGGGCAAATAAAGTAGAGAAATGATTGCATTTTATTTCAGTCACTTTTCTTGAGCTAGCTATATGGCTGTTTCTGAAATATGTTGTTAGCAGGGTGAGTTAATTGATGTCCTATCTCCTAATCGATGAATTTGCATGACTAGCTCTTGTTATGCTATCATCCATTCCATCATTAAACCTTTCTAACAATACAACCCTCATAAAAGTCCCTTTGATTTACAAAACATTGTTGCATTTGAGTGGTGCAGATATAGGATAGTTACAAGCTTATGGTGAATCCTAGACTAGATGTTTTTGAGAGAAATAACCCATGTTAATGAGAGTAAGTGAAACACTTTTCCTGGGAGGAATCTCACCTATCATCTACTTTCCTTGATTTAATTGTGAAATTTCTATTGTTATGGATTGTTTTGGATTAGTGTCATTTTGATAACTTGAGACTCAATCTTGTCCCATTATTTTGCCCGGAGTGGAAAAAGTGAGTGTGGGGGAATTTGATAAACCACTATTTTATAGGGATTAATTGTACTCAATATTAACATTTTGATATCTTATTTGAGCGTAAATGTATCGATTTGAGGTTATTTGTGTTAATGAGGGATAAAAAGGGATTAGTTGTTAATTTTGAGATATTTTATCACTCCTTGAATTTTCCAAAAATGCCTATTATTTTAAATGCATGAGATTATATCAAGCCTTTGCTTAATATTTAGGACATTGGGGCTTAATGCTAGTAGAGAAGCAGAGATCAATAAACGCTCTGTTTTAGGGTTCTTCAAGCAACATAAACTAACTAAATAGTGGTGCCCAACAAGGAAAGTAAACATATGCAACTGATTCTGGATGTAAATGAACCAAGAGGACAACTGGCAATAAAATTAAAAAAAATGCCTCACACCAGCTCAAGGATCACGCTTCAGACCAGGGGATAATCCCTTGATTTGCTTTAGCCACCACGTTTTCAACTATAACAGTATCTTTTGTATGATAATCTTTCAATATTTTTTGCTATGGTATAATCTTTCGATATTAATAGTATTTTTTATCTTTAAGAAACAAACATTCTGAATCAATAGCTCCCTTAAATTCAAAATTCAAACTTATTTCTATTTAAATAAAAAAAGTTAATTAGGTAAAGATTCTTTGTTAGTACGCCACACTACTACAGAATATAGTTTTTACTACTGAAATTCGCGTCCTTTTTTTTAAAAAGGGAGTAAAAAATGAAGGCGGTGACATTTTTGTAATTATAAGAAATGATTACGTGGCTTTAGGTGCTCTAAATGATGATACAGCGCCAAATGGTGCCCTATCGCCAAAGGGCGCCCTTTCCTCAGATAGGGCGCCTAAAGGGTGCCCTTTGGCGCCCTATCTGTATGATAGAGAGCCAAAAGCCCTTCTCTTCCTCTTACCTTAATATTAATTAGCTTCTCTAACATATATCGCGCACGCCTCTCCATCAGCTCTCTCATCTCCCAGCTCTCGTCTCCATTAGCTTTCGTCTCTCCCATCTCCCTCTCATCAGCTCTCCAGTCTTCTGTTGTCTCTCAGCTCTCCCATCTCACGGCGCTCTCGCTCTCTCGTCTCTCGGCACTCTCGCTTGCAGGTATATTTTTCTATATTCTTCCCCATTTCACTACCCCATTTCACTTACCCATTTTGTTGTACATGCATCGTTGATGGACATAGGCATTCTCACTCTCTGCTCTCCCATCTCCCAACCTCTCTCACTAGTTCCATCGCCTCTTCATTGTGTCTCGCCAACCAAGCATATTGTTCTATTCTTCCCTATTTCACCATTTCGCTGTACATGCATGTCTTCTTTTTTGAGTTCTCTGGCCTGACTTCGTCAACGGCGACGCTGCTCTCACTTTCCCATTTCTCCATTTCACTGATTAAATGCTCCAACACTATTATAGAGAAAAGACTCATATATGAAAAACCATTGCTTGATGTAAGAAGTTTAGAATAATATGAAAAAGACAAATGATTTAGACATATATACTACTCCTTCCCTCATACACATGCTGCGTCTGCAAAATCATTAATTCAAAAATGGTTGATTGTCCTAAAAGATTTAGAAATACCACTTCCTAAAAGATTGAGATATACATTTGTCATTGGAAACCATGAGCAGTTAGGGTTACCAACTTTTTGTCAATGACACTTATGATATAGAGTATTTTAGCATACCTTATTGCCCTCTTTTACCTTATTGTTGTACTTGTACAACATTTTTAATGAAATCACCCCTTAATCCAGTTTTTTTGGATAAGATGAATTCGGCTCGTAAAAAAACAAAGCAAAATATCAAAATTCAAATATTACACATATTATATATTACCATGCACAATGAAACATTTATATTTTCTTTATATATTAGATTTTATCTTTTATTCCCTATTATTTATATATTACCATCATGCTTTTTTAAAGAGGAAAGTACACTATTTTTCCTTTTTTTTTGAAGAATTTTGTCAAATAACATTTTTTTCAATCCTTTAGTTTAAAAAAAACTATTCTCGGAATCTCCTTTAATATATGTTTTTATCCATCAAGTTAGCCTTTTACATAATATATATGCTTTAAGAAAATAAAATCATCACCATCATCTTCATTTATCATACTAAAAATAAAATGATATTGATTTTTCTGAAAAAAGAATTTTTTCATTACATTTCAAAAGTAACAAAAAGGGTTGAACCTCAAGGAAAATATACATGCAGTTAGTTGTTTTACAGAAGGATTGCAAAATATGGAAAGCAGCGAGGATGAAAGGTGGCAAGTATATAAATGAAGCAGTTGCTAAAGTGGCTGGAAGGATTGTAAGTGCTGAAAGATAATAATTACATGTGATTGTTTGTTTTGGGTTTATTGGTACCTCACTTATGACGTTTCATACGATGCAGAATGACCTTACATAGCAGAGCAGCCAAGGGACTTTCACTCAAAGTGGGAGGATGGACATCTTAGTGACGGCGATTGGAAAGCTAGATAATCCAGGCCAAGTTTGAGGGGATTCGAGGGGGAACCAGTCTAGAAAAATTCAATCTAGAGTAGCTGAGATGCATTAATCACTCCAAGTTGAGTTTGATGCTCAACTTCGCAGCTTAATCCAAAGCCAGATACAAACCCAGATGATGGACAATCTGCGTGAGGAGATGAGAGCTAAGTTTGTAGCTCTCCTAAAGTTGGGGAGCTGATTGACGAACTGAAGAACATGGATTCCCCTGTATTTTCCCAGTAGCAAAGATAACAATAATCGGCTTTAGACAGTACTGGGTGACCCTTCTCCTAATTCCCTTGTAGAAGAAGTTGGAGAGCATTGTACTCTTTACCTGGATGAGCCAATATGCGCTGTTGCACATGCTTATTTCTACAGGCAAGCTACTACACACCATTGTATGCCAATTCCAGATAGCTTGTTTTGCGTCTCAGTGACACATATTGAAGATGGTGAGGAAGCCTCCGATGTCCCAATCCTTGATCAAGAGGTGCTCCATTTAGGCCAATCCAAGGGTTGTTTCATTCTTTGGCCGAAAAATCTCATTTCTACACCTAAAACACCTCATGAAGTAGTAGCCACCTTATGATCTTACTTCATTTTTTTGGCATTATATTTATAATATGTATTCTTTACTTTATTAGGACCTAGAAGAAGCTGCAAGATTTCCATCCTTGTCACGGCTGCGGCAGCTACTAGAAAAATTTACACCCATGACCATGCAGATATTTGATGGGATTGCTGGTCGTGGTCTAACGTATGAATTCATTATCGACAAGGATGATGTGAAACAATTTCTATCACTGGAGGACCTCGATATAGCATGGCTTAATTTTGCAATATTGCAAGTTTTTTATATTCCTATCTTCATTTGATGATGTCATTTTTTAGGTTTTATATAATTCACTATTTCCTTTATTATTTAACTCTTTAATAGAACCTTCCACAACATATGCATCGACGTTTCTAGAGATAATTTGTATGGATTTATATGTCCTGTGAACACAAGGAGTTATAATTCTCTAGAACACAGAGTGCATTATGTTGGGAACACAATAAGAGCATACATTAATCCAAAGTCATGTTACTTTGCGCCAATAATTGAAAGGTATGGAATTATAGTTATCCATTTAACACATTTAGCCGAATCGGCATTAATCGAAAGTCGTGTTACCTTGCACCAATAATTGAAAGGTATGGAATTATAGTTATCCATTTAACACAATTAGCCGAGTGGTAATAATTAACTTGTTTTGCTAACTTCATCTTCATTTATATGTGCTGTTGTAGTCATCATTGGACTCTTTGTGTTGTCTGCCCCCTTGTAAATACTGTGTATTGGTTTGATCCGTTGGCTGGCAGAAAGGCAGGGAACGACCAAAAATACGTCTTTGATACGTAAGTTTTTCCATTTGTAAATTATTTCTTTGAAAGATGTTTAAATATGTTGTTTTCATATTTAACGACTGTCAATTCAATCGCAGCGCACTCAAGACATATCGATTTATGGGCGGTAAACGTGAAGGTAGAAATAAAACCACAAAGTGGTCTTTTCCAAAAGTAAGTACTTTGACTTTAAGTTCTTTCATTGAAAGTTGTTTTATCCCTTTATACATTTTAACAATATGTTTTTATATCTTTAGTGCCCTCGACAATCAAACAATACTGAGTGCGGCTATTATGTCATCAGTTACATGTATAGTATCATTCAGAGTGGATTGACTACAGATTTAGAAGAGGTAATACGTAATCTATCAATTGATAAGTTAATTGTTTAGTTTGATGAATTTGAATTTGGTCTAATAATTGTTTTTACATTTGTAGATTTTTTATAATAATGATGCTTACATGGATGATGACATTGATTTGATCAAAGATTTGTTGGCCAGACGTCTTCTTGATTTGTAAATAATGCTTATTCCTTCAAGGTGAATATATATATAGTTTCTAAGTCTTTATGTCCACTTTTATAGGGTTAATTAGATTGATGAATTGTGTTACTCTGCTACAAATGTACAATGATCTTTGCTTAGTAAATGAGACAATGATTTTTGTGTTTCGCTGCCCCAAGGACTTAGCTTAGGTTGATATATACATCTAACTCTTGATGAATTTTGTGTTTCTCCGCTACAATGACTTTTGTTTTTAACTCTGATGTGTTTATTATGTCTGGACTTGATCTAGTGTACAAAATGGAATTACTTACTACAAATTGAATCAGATGTACTATAGGGGTTAAATAAAATTGAACAAAAGTTTTTTTTAAAATATACCTACAGCGCCCTATATTGCTATATAAGGCGCCATAAGTTGTACCCTACTGTGCCCTATATTTGAATATAGGGTGCCGTAGGATAGACCTATGGTGCCTTACATTATATAGGGCACTGTAGGCCCTCACTTTCTATTCCCCTCACATACACGCCCCCTTAGAAAGGGTGACAATTGGGTTAAAAATAGGGCGTAAAAAGTACTTTTTGTAGTAGTGCCATCGGTATCTTTTGTATGAGTATGCCACCTGCATTTAACCCTCAAGTATCATTAGTTAGTTTATAAACCAGAGGCACCACCGTCAGTGATTCTTCTTCTCCGACAAGTGACCCCTCTCACTGTTCATCACCATCTTCTTCCTTTGTAGCAAGTACACAATGATGATCGTTTGTCATCTGATCTTCTTCAACGTGTAGTGTTGAAAGTTTCTTCCTTAAGCTTCCTCACCAATTCTGCAAGGCAGAAATTTTCAAGGTAGAAGAGGAGTCATTGTTTCTCCATATTCTGGCAACCTTGTTTGCGCTTCAAACAGGTTTGGTTTGCATAAATGGAATAGTTTTGTGGCATTCTATGGGTATGCATTTGCGACATTCTCTTTGGCTTGCCTCCAAATGGCAAACTAACATCATAGGGATTGCTTCATGGGTACAGCTTCTGATGTTGGTGTGGCATTGATGTCCTTTGTAGGGGGAAGCTGATGCAAGGAGCACTCACTGATCAAGCCACGTACACCCCTCCACCCAATCTGATGTTCGTCTTATCAGCACAACTTCGCTGGGGGAAGCTGTCACTGGTGTGGAAAGCAGTCTGTGTTTTTGGTTAACTGAGCTCCATCTCTCCCTCCAGATTTTCTGTGCTTGATTGCTCCTCTGCCGTTCACCTTTTTTTTTCCCATCTTTGCCATACCTCATTTTTTACTCATCAGCAACATCAGCCTCCAGATCTCTATCCATCTTCCTCAACCTTTCCAATCCATCATTGCCTTCTGTTCTCCATTTTTACAGACCTCCTTCTCCATTTTCTTCATTAATATTCTCCTTCCATTTCTTCCTATCATTATCTATCTTCTGTCACAACCAATCCATTCCCAACTCTACCTAACTCGTCCACCATCATCACGGAAACCTCGCTATTGTTGAAGTTAACCATTGTGATGCTCAGAGTCCAGTTCGTGATTGTTGCTGTGCAACCTCCATCATTTCTGGCTGATCCTCTTTCTTCTGTAGGAGCTGTGACTAAGCCAGAGCTTCGTCTAATCAGGGAGTTCATCATTCTTCACTGAATCATTCTTCTAGATTTAATTTTTGAACTGACGATGTATTGAGTAGAGACCTGAAGTGTGATTCAGATTTGTCACTTATGCTTGTTCACTTTATTTGATCAAATTACATGCTCAGATGATAAATTTCTTGTTACAGAGTAGCTTTTATTTCAATCATTAGCTTGATTAAGATTTTGATTGATTAATAATGAATAATGCATGAGTAATATTGATTGATGTTACTGTTGAAAGTGGCTTGGTATATTCGTTTAACACCTCTAATGTGTGTTAATATTATGCCACTATTTGCATAATTTTCAGTATTAATGTTGACATTTAAACAACTAGAGATCAGAATCAATCATTGTTCTTCAATTGTTTAGTGTCCCCCTCTTCATTAGATTTTATTATGCCTAAAGAACCCTTTAGGCTAATGCGATAAGTTATTAGGACCCTAGCTATTGAGCATCCAAACTCTAAATTACACTTGTTTAGCCCTCTAATGTGTGTTTAATTCAAGATTAATTGGTTCTTGACCATAATTGCCCTGGTTAAATTCTTTGGAATTAAAATAATTCCACTTCAGTCACACACAACAAAACCTTTAAGTATACTCTAACGCAATGAAATCCAACAATAAACGGCAAATCATTCAATATGCAAACCAAAATTCCAGCCCACTAACCACTTAATCCATCATAAAAATACAAGTTCTAACATCAATAATGTTCACCCAAACCAAGGTTTCCAATCCTTATAAAAATCCAATTCTAAACATAGAACTGGAAAATTACAAGAGAATTGAAGATAAATTCAAACCAGGAAAGTGAAAACTTAGCCATGTGACTCTTGAACTCAAGCTCCTTCCTCCTCTTCATATGTAGAGATCAAATGCCCAGTCACTTCTTCAAATGCTAGCTTCATCAAGCTCCTTGATGTTCATGGCCACAGTAGCTACATAGATGTGAAAAGTGAAGAATTAAAAGGAAGATTAAGTGTGGTGTGTGCCTAGTAAGAGAGAAAGAGTGATGAGAAAAATGGTGAGAAAGAGAGGGAAAATGCTAGAAAATGGAGGAGAGGGTGGACGAAATTGATGAGGAATATGAGAGAATTGAGGGAAATTAAAAGTCTCAATTTCTTCCAACTTTAAACAAGGACCAAGGTCTAAAGAGGAAATGAAAATTTGTGTTGAGCAAAATACCCTCTTTTTTATGGTCGTATTTATTTTTGTAATACTCAGAATTTAATTTTTTTTTATATTAGCTTTGATTTTGGGGTTGAGGTGCATTCAAAAGTAATTTCTATGAGTTCTTGTTGGATATCTCAAAAAATATTTTAAGGTGTTAGTTAGACGTATCTAAAAAAATACTTTAGGCTGCTTAAGTTATTGGATATATATGAAAATACTTTAAATTGCTAGATACACTACAGAATATTCTATGATGCTAGATGCACATAAGAAAATACGTGGAGATACACGATGCACTTTAAAAATGTGATAGTTATTAGATTATATCTATTTAAATTCTGGATCTATCAAGACATATAACAAATTGTTAAAAGTATACAAATAAAAACTAAATTGAATTTTTGATAATCTGGCTTTAATCTAAGACGTTTCAAGCGCGGTGCTCATCACGAGTGATAACTATTGAAACCAAACCTCATTTTTTAATAAGACACTCAACTTTTCACTTAATAAAAAAGTCAGTTTTTTCCCAACTAATTTTATTTTTGAAAAAAGTGAGTACAGAAGAATTAAAAATTTATTAAGAGTGTTAAAAATAAAATCAAAGTTGAAAATTAAAAAATTGAAATGATTATTGAAAAATTGAAGGGTGTATAAAAAACTATGGATATAATTTTGGCCTACATAAAAAAATAATTTCCCCGAAGCCCCTTGGTTCTTATAATTTTAATTTTCTAGAATTAATGATTTGTAACTGTAAGGGACTTACAAAGTCCCCAAGTATCATTTTCCCCCAAAAAATTAATTCATGATGATAATGTTGTTGAAAACGAAATCTTGATAAAGTGAAAGGTATATACTACTCTTCCAGTCCTATTTATATATTTTTCCAACATATTTCATAAAATCAACAAAATTTTAAACTTTATTAACTCAGCTCAAAATTTGAAATTTAATAACTTTCTAATTTTATATGTGAAATTTCTAATTTCATTTTTACTTAACATACATCATGCCCAATGAGAGCAAAATCAATGTAATAATAAATTAAAGCAAAATAGTACATTCATATGAAAACTTTTAATGATATGTGATAAAAAGTTAATTCTCTTTCTGGGCCAGATGAGTATTTTGTTATTAGATTGTTGAGATTCAGAATTTGTCGTTAATTACCAGAACTTAGCTGATGTTTGACAATACGAAGATTTGATAATTTGTAAGTTGAAATTTATTTCTGCCAGTAGACATATTTCAGATCAATTGGACACAATCAAAGTGTCAGGTAATCAAGTAAGTTGGCGTGTCAGGTAATCAAGTAAGTTGGTGTGTCCCTTTCAGAAGGGTATAATTTAAAATATACAATACAATGATTCCTCCTATATGGGTACAAGTAGATAAAATCCAACGTTAACTTGGAATTACTTTGTTGATTTGGAATTATTTTATTGATTTGGAATCTATTCATTATTGCTATTCAATATTTTATTCACTAAAAGTTTATTATTAATAGAGCTAACAAGTCTTCTTGTGTCCTCAATATGACGGTAAGATATAATAAAATAGGTGGTATGGGATATTTGGATATGTCCAGGTTTATTGATTATATATAATATTAATAATTAGAATTAAGAAGACTAGAACTTAGGGGTCCCGTACGTTTATACTTTAGTCCTAAAGAATTAGTTGGGTTGTTGGAAAATAATTAATACTTTTTTATCTTGACTATTCAAATTAAGTGGGCAGTAACAAGTCCACTAGAAAAACATGCTTAGCATTTTAGATAAGACCGCCCCAACCTTGGGTAATATACTCCTTCATATCATAAATCATAAAATTAGATACTTAATTTATAAATATTAATAAAATTAATTAATTAAGTTAATCATTTAGGAAAAACAATGTGCTAACTTTTATAAAATGCTACATCCAATCTTTAATATAAGATTCATTTGATTAATTTTGAGATATTAAATAAGTTAGATAGATTACTTTATAATACTGATATTTATAATTCTTCTTCAAATAAATTTGTGACTCATAAACTAATATAATGATACACATAAGTATTTCAGAAATATCATATAATATATGCTATAATGAAGTAGCTGATTCAACTTAATTTCACCAAATTAATTGATTGAACCTAATATTAAAAATAAAATGTAATACTCCTTAATCACTTGTATTAGGAATTAACCACCTATCATATAAGAACAGCAATAATAAGCTTTTTCTCCGGTTGGATGGTGTTAAGGTAAGCACGAAGTCATTGTGCTTAATCAACAAGAAAATCTTTGGATTGATTAATTACAAAAAGATCTCATCCAATACTTATTGCTATAAATTATTCATTAATATATATAATAAGAATAACCTAGGAATAAAATTATAAATTTGAAAGAGAAAGAGGATTAAGGTCTTACATTATTTAGAATTAAAACAATTCCCTCAAATGGTTTCTACATTTAAGACCGGAGGATGTATATATTTATGCACGTATATTGGCTCCTAAACCAGGGGGAATCTCGAACCAAGAACCATGCATGTAGTTTCAGCCAAGATAAAAGAACATTGAGGTATTTGTCAGTTACTTGTGTTTGTTGCGTAACACATCAACAAACAAGAATTAACTATCCTATATATGCATACATTTATATATACACACACACATATAAATATATATAAATCCTAACACGCACAAGAGCCCGACAGGAAGAAGGCTTCACTATATATGCTGCCAATTCAGCAGTTTTTCTCCCGACAACGTGTATAACTCGCCATCCATTTGCTTCCAAACGTCAACATGAAGGTGAGAGATCGATCCATTGCCTGTGCAGTTCAGTTTCTTAAAAAGTTTCGCTTAATTTATGTTTTTGCATTATAAGAAGCAACCTGAGCGCTTGTTTTGAATTTAATTGGCCACATGGGTGCAGCAAAAAGTAACAATAAAGGTTCGTATGGAGTGCGACAGTTGCAGAAACAAGGCACTGAAAGTAGCTTCGTCCGTAAAAGGTAAATACACACATATTATACAAGTGTTTTCACACACACGCACGCACGCACGCACTAAACAGAGAATTTACATACCTTGGAAGTAGTACTTACCCTGTGTTTGAATGGAGAGGAAATGGGTAGGTAATAAGAGGAAGAGAATATAACAAGGGAAAACTCCCAAGATAATAATCTTTTCACTCTAATTTTCTCTCCATCCAAACATAAGGTTAGTTCAATTTGGATGGGAAGAAAATTATAGGGGAAAACGTACGCCCCTCCTAGTTTTGAATATAAGATCTTATTTGTAGTGTACAAATTATATTATAAATGAATTTTTATATTTCAGACTGATGGAGTATTCCCTTCCTCATTTTTTCTCTCACTTCCCCTATATCCAAACATATATAGCCTTAGTGCATGTTTAGTTTCACGTTAAGACTGGTATTTGCTTATATACAAATTATGGTTTTGGTAGTTTTTAATGTCAAAGCAAACACATATTATATATATATATATACACACACAGGCGTGAATCAGGTATCAATAGAAGGGAACGATAAAGATCGAGTGGTAGTTATAGGTGAAGATGTGGACACGGTTTGTTTAGGTAGGATGCTGAGGAAGAAGTTCCGGGGAGTCACCGTTCTAACTGTGGAAGAAGTGAAGCCACCAAAACCTCAAGAGAAAAAAGACAAGGACCAAGACAAAGGCAAAGGCAAGAAGGACAAAGACAAAGTAAAAAGCTGTACAGTTTGTATTGTGCCTTGTAATCCTTGCCCCACAGTGCATCATTGTGAGCCTTGCTTAAGATGCCATAGCGCTAAGTGCCCTGGGGATTGCAAGGCCTGTGCCAAATGTGGGAGCTTCAAGTGTAGCGGTCAGTGTGCTTCCTCTATCTGTGTCCAGCCGCCGCCGTGTTATGGCCAGTGTCCTCCTTGGATCTCATGTCCTTCTTGCTGCTGTAAGCGTCCCTACGACCCTTACTGTTATCGTGTTGTTTATGATTCATCCCCTGATTCTTGCTCCATCCAGTGATGAGGCATCTCTCTCACTCTCTCTACAAGAAGCATCTTGCTCTAATAATAAACACACACACACACACACACACACACACATTTTGTAGTATCTCATTACTCTCCTAGATATCTCTGTGTGATCACTCTTGACATAGGCAACACAGATCTGTTTCAGTTAGTTTCGCATGACTTCTATAATTTTCTTTCTTCCAGGGTTGCCAAATCAGCAATTTGTATTTCCTTCAATAAAGCAAATTAAATATATATATGTTTTATGATTTGCCTGTGGATCTATTATCTCAGAAGTTTTAGGAGATCCCATGTTGATTTACCACTATACTTGACAAGTTGTGGAGGCAATGACCAACCCGATATTCTGCTTCATGTCAAGAACGCGACATAGTAGCTTGGTTTTTGACTTCCATGTGCTAGTTTCTGTTTAAATATGATCGTGGAGTTAATAAAAGAGAAAAATAAAATTGAGCAACAAGAACAATAAATGGAGACACAACAATTTAATGTGAAAAAATCTCACCCTCAATGTGAGTGAGAGCAAACTACCATGGCCCAAAGAAACAAATTCCACTATCTCCAAAAGTGAATACAATGTCCAAGAGCTCTAATATAAAGCTCAACTATAGGATGGCAACAAATTTCATCTCATACCTAATAGATCACAAGAGGATTATATTCATAAAAATAAGAGCAAATAAAGCAATAAAATATGTATCTTTTTGAACAAAAGATACAATATGCCTGTGCTAGATATCACAATCTACGTTCACATTATATATAACAAAGATGAGATACTAAATATCTCCCACACAGAATTTCAATCCAAAATGAGATCAAGTCATCAAGCAACTGCCTCTTAGATTACAACCCATACAAACTGCATCACAAAGGATGTGGTCCAATGTTCACACCAAAACTGGGCAAGGTAGAAGAATCCAATACTTGTATGTCTACAACAGCCCCATCAAGTTTCATGTCAATCGGACCAGAAATCACTGTCTGACCATTGACTTGATCAAAATCTCTAATAAATTTGCAACAACTTTGAACCTTTGTTCACGAAATTTTGGAATCTAGAGGACTCTAATGGATGATCCGACAACCCAATATGAATTTCAATGTGACTAGAACATTTCAACCCAATCTAATAATAGATCACCTTTCGATCATAGCTTAGATATGTTGATATTGTGCTTTAACGATAACAAATATATTTTATGTTTTTGTAGGAAGCATGAATCAATTCATGCACTCAAATACTTGTTATATAGAAAACATTTTAAAATATTTATCATGATTCTCAATAATAGTTTTACATACTCAAGTATTAGAATTCAAAATGAAGTTTTACAAACAATACTTTCAAAAATACTTGAGTATTAGTGAAAGTGTTGGCAACACTCGAGTATAGCATGATGATACTCGAGTATTGTCTTTGAAAAATGTAGCTTTAAAATATAACACTTTCAAGCATACTTGAGTATTGATGAAAGTGTTGACAACATTAGAGTATAGTATGATAATACTTGAGTATCGTCTTTGAAAAGTTAGCTTTAAAATACAACACTTTAAGGTACACTTGAATAATGGTGCAAGTATTTGTAATACTCGAGTAATAATTCTCAATACTCGAGTATCGACCAATAAAATCAGTTTTCAATATTCAGCACTTTCAGGCATATTTGAGTATTGATAGAAGTATTGGCAACACTCAAGTAGTAACTCTTAATACTCAAGTATCATTCTTCAAAATCATTTTTAGAACTCATAATTTCAAGCATACTCGAGTATTAATAAAAGTATCGACAATACTCGAGTTTTATGTACCAATACTTGAGTATCGAAAGAGAAAATTCCCTTTTTAAACACAATACTTTTGAGCATACTCAAGAATAGAGTTGTGCCCTGACTAACAACCATAGCTTTTGACTTAGTGGTAAGTGCTTGATTCTAACACAAATACTTATGTTTTTGCAAGACTTAGAGTAATTCATAACTAACACGAGTTACTTTGGCTCACTCAAGTGATGTTGATTTATTTATGATCTTTTCTATTCTGCGTTATATTTCAACTTGAGTCACATTGTTTCACTCAAGTTTGGCAGCTTTTAGATTGTCACTCGAGTTAAAATTGTTAACTCAGGTTAATATCCTTCATATTATAACTTCGAGTCTGAGCCAAGTGTGAAAAAAGAATTTTACTCAAGTGAACTAGTGTCACTTGAGTGATAAAGGCATTGCCTTCACTTCCACTAAGCACTTGAGTAACCCTAAGATTTAAACCAAGTTTCGTTGTTTTTTAACCTAACATCTAGTTACCACTTGAGTGAATATAAGAGCGAAGATGAAATTTCATTCAAGTGAAGTTTACACACTCAAGTAAAAACTCCTTTGTTTAACTTTCAACATCACTCAAGTTAGCCATAAAGTGAAAGCAAAATTTTTAAAGTCTCACTTTCATCTAAATTTGAGTCAGCCCTTGAAGTGAAATCAAAATTTTTCTCCAATTTCTATCCTCACTCAAGTTAGCCTTTCAAGTTATAATTCTTGTTTACTGAAAACTCATTTTTACACGCTTGATACTCAAGTTAGTTATTTCTTCACTTGAGATATAAGCTTAGCTCATTTGAAAATTACTCAACTTTCATAAACACTCTGTTATCTTTAAAAAAAATTATTTTTGAAAATCACTTGAGTATCACAAAAATATTCGAGTAAAATATTTTATCAGCATTTATGAGCTTTACATCAGAATCTTCAGAACATCGACTTCTTGAATATATTTTTTATATATCATGCTTAAGTGCCATAAAGCTTTACCTACCATCATAAATAGTCATCCAACTTACTTAGCATAGGGTATGGGTGATAAACCTTGTCGTGAGGCTATCAAATAAAACTAAGTTAAATGCAATATATGGCAACTAACCTAGGTCAATCTCTATGCGGAGCCTATATTGAATTACTAAGTAATCTAGAATAAATAACAAATTAACCAAAAAGTATGTGAAACAAGTATTATCTATCTAACTAGACTAAATGGCTACTATTTCTATTTTCTTCTTTTTATTTTTATAATGGAATGGATAATGGATGAAGTGAATCTCCTTGATGAATGACTTAGCCTCCAATTAATTAAGTTTAATTGCACCTTACTAGCCAAGGACTAGTGAAGAAACCTCCTCCTAATCAATACCACTAGTAAAATTTACCTAACCACCTAGGTTTCTTTAATTCACTAGAGGTGTCTTAAGAGGCTAGCTCACATTAGATTCACAAAGGTCCTCTCACTTTCAACTAAATTGAGAGTTTCAAGAACACGAATTATCAACCATAGTGAAAAATAGATCCACAAGATAATTAACAATTCGTTAAGTGCAAATCCAACGCAAGTATTAATATCCAGATTACACATACCAGTAATAATCCTCAAATATATATATGAATTATAGTCCTAGACACCTAGCAACTATAATCAAAATATATAAAGAGTGGCTATTAAAATTAGGAACAACCAAACTTCCCTATTAGCTCAAGAACTCTGAAAAGCTTCATCAAATCATCAAGGAGTGGAGTGATCAGGTGCTCATGACAGGAGAACGACTATACCAAGCCTCAGGTCCTCTAAGAGCCATGGGAGCCGGATCTGGAAAATGGTGAACAAGAAGGGAGATGGGGACTGAAAAAAATAGAATGATATGGAAGGAGAAATGGAATGGGTGGAGGCGTGAATGGATAAATGAATGGATAATGGTGGCGGCTGTACGTGAGGTCTGCATGAGAGATGAGTGAATGGAGGGATGGATTAATTGATGGATGGCCTCCTCCTTAGGGGTCGACGGCTGAAAAGATAAAATGATTGGAATTGAGGAATGGATGATGAGTTGGCGGCGCGAATGGGTGCGAGAGAATGAACTGTGCTACACCGCTTGGAGTTGATGGATTTGGGGAATAATGGATGAAGTGGCGGCTCGCGAGTGGATGAAGGAAGTGGAGGATAAAATGAAGCTTCCAGCAGCTTGGTTTTTCTGTGCGTGGATGGAATTGAAGGAATATATGAGGTGGCTTGGTCTATTTTGGTAGCTTGTGGATGTAAGAAATGGAGGCATTCCCTGAGCTTATCTTCTCCCAATCCGTCTCGTCTTCTTTTTCTCCTCAGTGGCTGCCCATTTGAATTGATGAGTTGGATTTCCCATTGCCTCCACCTGATTCCAATCTTTCTCAATGCTCCTATTGGGCTTTCTAATCGGTGGCCCAATAATGTAATTGCTCTAGGTAGCTTGAATGGATTAATGGGCTTCCTATTTCTTGTTCTTTTTCTCTTCTCAATCTACACAAGAAAGAAACAAAAATATATAAAATACTGAGGTTTATCAATGGATCTTTGATGACTTCTCCCATGTTCAACACAATGAATTAATTCTCAACGACGACCATATGCTTTATGTGAGCAATTAATGCTGAACATTTGAACAATGAAGTTGAGAGTAATGGGAAAATGACTCTCTCTAATGGACATTAGTGGCAACTCAACTTAAATAGAGGAGCATTGAAAATGGATGAACTACTACAACTACCTAGTAGCATAAATTCAATATTCGTCAACTACTTCCTTTGATATATTCTCTGTTTCATCTGTACTTTAGTGTTTAGAATTTAATTCTTGTGAGAGAATTTTATCTTCTCAAATTCATTATCCTACTAAGAGAAATTCAAGATTGTGAAATCTTAGAAGTTGAAGTGATTTTAGAGATGAAGGAGGAGTGAAATCCTCTATATTATAAGTTAGTGAGAGGAGTGTGATCTTCATCTTGTAAAGGCATTAAGAGCCTGTGATATTCATATTGGATTTAAAAATATTAGAGTGCTCTACGACTAGCCTGTGATATTCATATTGGATTTAAAAATATCAAAGTGCTATACGACTAGACGTAGTTTAGAATGACTGAATGAGGATAAATCACTGTGTTGAATTTTTTTCCTCATTCTCTTGGTGATATACTTCTAAAATGTTACTTAGTTTTATTTGTTGGTTAAAGTATTAAGAATTTTTTTAATATGACCATTATTTGTTGGTTTAAGTATTAAGAATTTTTTTAATATGACCAATTCACCCTCTTTTGGTTAAAGCTTATTGTAACATAATATTTCGTGCCTATCACCTCTAAGTTTAGGGTATGACAGAAACACATCACAAAGGAATAGCCATTCATTTTCACATATTCAAGTTCACGTTTTAGCATGTATGAAACAATAATCATACAATTTTGAGTTCAAGATTTTATTAAGACAAGTGTAGCATGTCATATTATATTACTTCCTCAATTCACCTTATAGCATGTTAACAACTTTAATGGATTAAGTAATCCATTCAAAATTATTTAATACTTTTAAAACTTTAAAGTTGCTCTTATTAAATTCATTAGTCGGAGAAAAGTATTTAATTAGTGAAAAATTGCTTAGTTAATTAGGGAATATCAAAGCAAAAGAACATATTTTTAAAAGATATTAATTTTAGAAGATATTCAACACCAAAAGAAACAATATGTTTGGATTGGCTATAGAAACCACTTTTCTAACCTCATTTACGATTTACGAGGTAAGTATAGGAGAAAAGTTTTATCACATCTTGCATGAATGTGCTTCTTAAAACCCTAATGCAAGTAGGCCCAAAGATCCATGTGATAAGGGCTATATAAATGCTTAATTAACTAACATGATCATGATATCTAATAGGGTTAATGCCACTTCAAGTTCTTATAATGTTTTAAACTTTCAAGTTTTTATACTTCTAAGAGATTTGGTTTTGGTCTGTATATTTTATTTTTATTTTTTTTGTCCGTATGCTTTTTATCGTCCAAAACGTTTGTCTTTATAGTTTCATAAGGACTTATCTTAAGATAAATAGTGTTAACTTCGTTGATAGGGCATGAACATCTTTGGGTTAGCTAACTTGTGGATTGATGTGGCAACTTAAACACGTGAAAAAGTGATGTGCCTCACTGCAAAGCTCTCAAATTAAAATTGGAAATATCCCCAATATAGTATAGAATCGACTTGGGTCATTTCTCAAAACGTGGAGTCAATTATTTTAACTCTAGTTTAATTATTATTTGATAGAAGACAATAGAGGGAGAAAAGAGTTGTAATAGTAAAAATACAATGAGAGTGAGAGTAGTAGAGAGAACCAAAACAAGACAAGGACACAGTAAAAGTAATAGATATTTACCACTAGCAGGATAGATGAGGCTTCCAAAGGATGGATAAGTTGCTATATATCATCGTCCACAAAATATATGGAATCTTATGTAAACATAAACTATAAACCTTAACTACTCATTAAGTCTAATTATTTAATTCCTAATTACATTTATACTCTAATCATAATTATTTCTTAAATAGTTATTTAGGCAACATATAGCATATTATTCAATTTAATTTTACAATATATCCTCTAAGTAGAACTTTCAACTAAAACATTCAAAGAAATATAATTAACTCATATATATTACACTCTGATTGAATAACGCAAATTAACTATAAAGAGCCATAAAATATATCAAATTAAAAAACATAATATTATTAAAAAAAACAAGAAGGTTTTGAGCTCAAAGAGATTAACAATTGAAAATTCAAGTCTCAAATATGAAATTTCAAAATCCATACTTTAGGAAATCATTAAAATCACTAATTAGAAAAAAAAAATCAAACTTTACAGCTAACAAATCCAGAACAAGAACTCCGGTCACATATGATCCATCCTTAAGAAAGAGGATGACTAGCCACGTGAACACAACATGATCATGATAAAGAAAACAATGAGTGAATGATTGTGTGATATGTGTTGTGGTGTGTTTGAAGGGTAGATGGAGGCTTCTTTATATAGGCTATAAGAGGTGTTCTTGGAGGATGAAGATGATGACCAAGATGATTAAAAATATATCAAGATGATTAAAAAATATTATATTTTGAATTCTTAATCATAATATTGATGAGCTTTCATCTTCTTTAACTTTCCTTGCTTCGCTTTACTTTCTTTGAATATCTTCTATGGTCTTATTTGCTGTGAGTGGCTTGATCTGGGAAAGATAAGGCTTTGAATTTTAGTTTTAATGAATTGATGATGGGGAGGTGGTGGTATGATCTCTTAGTGAAAAAGATGAAGAGATGATAATTTGGTCCTTAAATTTTGAAGAGATCATATTACCTGCTTTTTTTCTTTATTTAATTTGAGGAAAAAGAATTGAATTTAATTCTTTGGGGATGAAAATATATAATAATATGAATTTAATCCCTTTTGAATTTTCTGAAAAAAGCCCAAGTGAGGGCACCAATGAATTTTCTGAAAAAAAAAAATCCTTTTTCAATTTTAAGTCAACTCTTTCCTTGAAGCATATGAGGACAGGTTACGTTATTTAAATCAAAAGACAAATGGGAGCACTTCTCTCAAGGGTTGATGAGTGAGGGACGTTTTATCCAAAATCACTTCTTTGCCCCATCATGGTGAGCCACGTTTTGATTTAGAAGGCCATGAAAAGCTTGCAATTTGGGCTTAAGGGCTTGTTTGAGAAACCCTGACAGCACTTTTACGTAAGTCAAAATAAAACTATAATCACATACTTACTTATATTGTGTAAAATGAGTTAAAATAAGCTAATTCAAGCAATCATTCAATGATGGTCTTAGAGCCCAATTGAAGAGTACATGTGATAGGTTGATATAAATGGCCCTAGTTGCCCAACTTTAATAGGTTGATATAAATGGCCCTATACTGTAAGTTGGCCCAACTTTAATCTAAATACCCTGAATTTCGTGGATGCTTCAACCTAACGTTTATTTTTTCTAGCTTCTTCTGGGTTCGTGATCATTCTATGACACTATCTTGGGCCTCTAGCTGTA
>JANTPZ010000022.1:0-67611 GCA_025593235.1 Vachellia pachyceras | reverse complement strand
ATATATATATATAGTAATATATTATTATACGTGTTTTTTTAGCATGTAAAAATTATAAAAGACATTATATCAAAAAATAAAATATATTTTACCTCATATGAATAAATAAGTCAGTTTATAAATTTGGAAAAAAATGTGGTGTAAAGGGTAGTCTTAGGTATTTAGATTATCTTTGAAGTAGCATTTAGGATATGCTAATTAGTATATTGATAGAAATTATTATGTGTGATTTTTGTATACTCTCGTTGAGAATTTTGAAGTGTCTCATGTGCTTATCCATAAATTTGGAGGCTGCAGGTAACTCTGAATATTCTTCCATATACTTGTGAACCACATATGATTAAATTGTGAATGAACTATGTTTTATGCATTTTTGGACTGAATTATATAAATGCAACTATTTAAAATTTTCAATATATGTATTGCCATGAAAAGTTTTATAACCATCATGGCGGTTGCATTGTGATTGGGTTGGAGTATGGAGGAGAAATATGTTATTACGTGATAAGCCATCACTCGGTGCACAATAGATGGCATTTGTTAGGGCCCCTTTTCCCGTGTCTTTCCTTTGGCCAGGATTGATTGGAATTGTGGGACATGTGATGCCTCCTCGGTTTCTTTTAAGGAGGGAAGTCATAGTCATGACTTGAGCTCTACACCTTTAGCCGGGTGTATCTTAAGAAACTGGTGAGCTTGAGACAATCTAGTTACATGGATAAGTTTCTATTAGACTACATGTTAGCCTATGGCTCCAGTCAGCGGAATAAGGATGGACGGTGATATAAGGGTGGTTGCATATTGCATTATTATGCATTATTTGTGATTATGATTGTGAATTACATAATTATGAAAAAAATATATGAAATTGTTTATATTGTGTTTATATATATACAAATGTATTTGTAAATCCATTCTTCCTTTTTAATTGTATGACATTTACTTGTATGTGGTAGAAACTTTCAGTAGTTACTGGGATGTGGGATCTCACCCCGTTATATTAACATTTTTTAGGTGATTGTTCTAGTAAGCAACAAGGGAATACACATATGGAATGAGCCTTGTTGGCTCTCTTGTACCCTTTTGGCACATGCTATCATTTTGAATTACCATGACTCTAAGTTTTCCGCATTTTATTTCTATTTACTCTGATATTTTGGGAAGATTTGAATTGATATTAGTGACATGTATTTTGGCTGTATTAATAATATGTTTTAATGAATTCTTTTTGGAAATCCCCATTTATCAATAAATAGAGGATTTCATTAAGTATTTTGGTTAGAATTTTGGGGTGTAACAAAGATAAAACTCCTCTCAAATATATAAAATCATTTTCAAAAAAATAATTCAAACACCCATATTTCTCCACATTACATTTTTTTATCAAATTGACATAATCTTTTGGGGCTGCTTAAATTTAGATAGTATTTTTTAACGATTTTCCCAAATAAAAATTGAACAATGCATACACTTAATTAAATGAATTAATTATATATCCACACATACATGTGGGATATATCAATTTTTAAATATTATAGTTGTCTAATTTATCTATTTTAAGTGAAGGTATGAGATAAATATATGAGAACAATTTTATAAACTTCATTCTTAATGCAAGACCTAATTAAAAATGTGAAATAGACTTTTTTAATTCTATTAAAACTAAAAATAAAGTATATAAATGTATAAATACTTATTTATGAAAGATACAAGTATCTACATGTTAATTTACATAAGCTATGTAATAAGAATTACCTAATTTGATATAATCTGTTGTTGTCAGGATTGTAATCAATTGCATTACTATGTCAACCAAACAATGTAATTATGAGAATGCATCAGGATTACATGTAATCCATTTTCATGTAATTGAACCAAACAGGCTATAAATGTAGGAATTATTGATAACTTTTATCAGTTTTCGTAAATTACTCTAATTAACACTCTTCCAATTGTAATTAAGAGAAAAGAAAGGAATTGAGGAAAATGATAATGTTGTTTTAGAAAAAAATATGTCATATTGATTAACTTAATTAACATAATTAATCTTATCAAATTAGGAAATAAGTCTTATATTTAATAGGAACTACCATAGTGAAAAGGTGTTTTTTCCTATTTTAAATGATTTTATAAGATAAATATATCAATCTCATATATGAATGTGAAAGTGTTTTTCAATGTGTTATGAGACTAGCTTTCAATCAACTATCAATCAACTAAAATCATAAAATCTATTCCACCAAGCTGACTGTGCTCATCATCTTAACATCGGCTATAGTCACATGTCATTATTCCTAAGCATCTTGCCAGCTCCAACACAAAATCCAATTTTCTTGGGAAGTCATCATGTGATACGTAAAACTCATGCATTCACTTCATCACTAATGACATAGCTAGTTCAATCCCTTCATCAATGGACATTACTCCTACATATATATTGATTCCTTCCTTCCATCTTAAACAGGTTGCTAATTTTATGACTATTTTCCTCAAAGCCCACACCAAAAAGTCACAGATAAACTTTATAGGGTTGATCTAAATTGAATTTGACATACAAAGCCAGAACCAATTTTGGTTCCTTCATACATGTCACTGTTCCTAAGGATCTTGCCAGCTCTACCACACAAATCCAATTTTCTTGCAGATTTGACTGTGAAAAGAGTCACGTGTGCCCAACTATTATCTATACATGTCTCCCATCATTGTGGTTCATTAATTACCATGCTCCTATCGCATCTCATCACACACCATCACTCTTTAAATCCTTGGTTTTCTTATACATACAGGCAATGCATTTACACAGTGATTCACTTCTCTCTCCACCTTTATTTTCCTTATATCTTCAAAAACTTCTCCCATCTACCCCCACTTACCCATCCCATTATTTTGATTAAAGACAAGGATAAATCTACCTTGTCCTCATTCTCCTGGCTTCTTTAGTGGGGTTTGCTTTTCAGGTGTCATGGTTGTAGTCAAACGTATCATTATAAATGACTGTACAATTGTAGTGGGTGAGCAATCACAAATGATGAAGGTCGTTGTTTCAATTGAAGACCTTCTGTGATATCAGCATGTATGGTCTGTCATTTTCAGGCTCCATTCATTGTATTTTTCATCATATACTTTGACCGTGATGCATCTTATAAGGGACTTGGCTTATGGCGGTATTCAAATCACAAGATGTCATGGATAAATTTCTATGGAACTTAACCGTGAGGTTAGCATACAATATTTCTAGGTTAATTGTCATGGACGGCAGACAGATGGTCCATCCATGTTACCATGTTCAGCTCACCTTATCATCACGGATATATGAGTGTTAAGCTTCATTTCAAAGAGTGTAGCTTAATGTGAAACTCGTGCCTCACATATATTGGGGCCTATCGGACACTACAAAAAAAAGTGCAATCAATAATGGTTGCATTGTAGTGAATCCAAAAGGCGTTACTAAACAAGATACTTTGTAGCAGTTCTTTGTCAAAGCGTTACAAATTTGCAACGATATTGGAGGTATGGAGTTAGTAGCAATTCCTAACCGCTACAAAAACAAAGATTGGTTCCCGCGAGTTGGCGGGAACGATGTACCACATTGTAGCGGTTTGATTGTCACTTTGTAGCAATTATTTTAAAAATAAACCGTTACAAAAATGAAGCATCGTTAGGTACAACGACATTTGTAGCCGTTTTGTAAACCGCTACTAAAGTACGCATGTTTCCAACGGTGACTACAACGTGTATTTTGCAGTGGTTGTGCACAAACAAACCACTGCAGAATTGAAACGTCGCTAGCTCCTACGACATTGGTAGCTGTTTCTTAAACCGCTACTAAACCTTGCAAGTCACTGAGGAAGCCTACTGCATTTTGCATCACATTTTGTAGCGGTTATTTTAAAAAAAAAACCACTACAAAAATGAAAATTCGTTACATGAGTAGCGGTTTAGACAAACCGTTATTAAACTGCGTGAGTTCCGATTAAGCGCATTCTGTTTGAAGCAGTTGTGGTAGCGGCTTTCACATAAACCACTACCAATTAGTAGCGGTTTGTCAAGAACCTTTACTAATGTAACACCTATATAAACCAACCCCTTCTCTTTTCTTCACTTATGATTTTTCGAAAATGTCAAATCAAAAATAGTTTTCAGTTTTCGTAGCTTTCTGATTTTCTAAAAAAAATTTATTTTGTTTTATAATATTTTTTACTTTTATTTTTTAATTTTATATACTTTTTTAATTATCAATTTTTTTTTCAAATGGCTGATCAAGATCCTGGTTGTAGGCCTAGGAAGGAGCCCATGATCCCGGAAGGAGATATCCCTAAGGAGGGTGATATGGTGCTGTGCGTCGATGATTTCATGGTCGGATCTCAGTCCAAGAGGCTAAGATGTTTGAGGATCAGGATATCGACAGTGAGTAGGGATTTCGGCGCCCTTCTGCTAGCCGATGCACTGGTTTTGAAGTGGACATTCAAGATAAGTAATCAAAATTTTAATATATTATTCAATTAAATTCATTTATTTTATATGATTATTAATAATTAAATATTTTATTCAATTAATGCATGAATTCAATGTTCAGATTCAACAAGGGTGATGGTGACGAAGAAACTCACACTAACGGATGTACACCAACTCCCTGGTGGGAAGAGGGTCGTGGTTTAGTGGGACGAGATCACCCAACAGCCCATAGGAAAAGGTGGTCAACTCTTCAACCGCTACCAGGCTTAGCATTGAGACCTGGAAGAGGGTCGGTAGAGCCTCAAAAACAATGTCTGAGAGACAGTGAAGGTACAATTTAATTTATATATATATCTTTATAAATAAAATTATTATTGTTTGATAAATGGTTTGCTAACTTTTATTTTGAAATTTGTTGTAGGCTAAATTTGTTGTGTAAGATGTGCATAAAGACTTCTCCATCTCGATGATGCGAGAACGGTGGAAGAACAAGCGAATTCACTTGTACCATTAGAAAGAATGGAATGGGACGAGGACGATCTAGGAGCTAGAGGCAGACGTCCCTTACATGGTTGATAAGGCAGATTGGGCTAAGTTTGTTCAGTTCAGGAGGTCACCGGAGTAGATAGCCATGTTGAGAAGGGCTGTGTGGAACTAGGCCTGGCAAGCGATCCACCATACGACAGGATTGAAGCTGTTCTCTGTCACCTACTCCGAGTAAGATGAGGCAGTACAGAGGGAGGGATGGAGGGAGACTTACAAGGAGATATTTGTGACCACCAACAGACACAATGATGGGTCTCCCTTAACGCAGGAGACTATGGAGATTATTGTAGGTAATTTAAATTTTATACTTACGTTTTAAATTAGTAATTTTTAATTCTTAGGTTCTTAGGGAAGTTGAAGTTATATGTTAGGAATAAGGCATGGCCAGAGGGTTCAATAGCAGAATGTTATACAAGGGATGAGGTCCTGAACTTCTGTTCACGGTACTTTGATGACATCGAGACATCTTTCAACCATCATTCTCGTGTTGATGATTGTCTTGATGTTGGTCCCTCAACATCGATAGGTAGTTTGTTCCCTCCAGTTGGGAGACCAGTTGGAGGACATCAATACTTTAACCTCACTCCTTATAAGATGCTATAGGCACACCGACATGTCTTCATCAACTGCAGTCAAGTTGATCCTTTCATTCAGTGAGTATCTATACCAACCTATTATCATATTGATTTAATGTGTGTTTACAACTCATATAATATATGTTTAATCATGACAGAGAGTTCAGAAGCTATGTCAAGCGTCAACTACGTATTAAGGCACACACGTCTGTTGAGGTTGATAGAAGGATACATAGAGAATTCCCAAGTTGGTTCACATGCCGAATGCGCAATGACAACAACCCCACCTAGTTGACTTCACAAGTCTTGCCATTGGCACGCTCTAGAATGTGAGAAGGTTTACTGCATACAACGTCAACGGGTTCAAGTCCTGCATAGTTTCACGCTATCAAAGTTCTCTCACCCAAAATTCTGGGGTTTTTAGAACCTTCGGTACAAGAAGTTATGCGAGCGCCAATGATGATGACATGCATTTTGAAGGTGTCCCCTACTATGGAAAATTGGTTGACATCATCGAACTGAATTATCAGGGTCAATTCACCATCACGCTATTCAAGGGTTCCTGGGCAAATACGACAAATCCTTGTGGAATAACTACTGATGAGCTGAGCATCACATATGTTTATTTCTTAATGCTCATTCACACATGTGACTCTTAAGATGATAAGCCATATATTCTAGCATCATATGCATAGCAAGTTTATTATGTCAAAGATTAGAAGCATAGGGATTGGAGTATGGTTGTTCATCTTAAGCTCAGAGATATTTATAACATGGGTGATAGTGATGAACAATTGACACATGAGGCGGAGCCATTCCATCATACTGATTTTCAAAACTTCTTTCCCAAAGGAGATGAAGATTTACCCCTTGTCAAAGCTGATAAAGATGAATAAATAAATCAGGTACGTAATATATTTATTTTTTCACACATCACGTACTTGTAGCGGTTTAAACTGTTACATAAAACCGCTGGAAAACTGTTACATAAAATGCTGCAAAATAAACAGCTGCTACGTGAACTGCTGCAAAATATCGTGACCTAAACCGTTGCTAATTCAAACTGGGCACCCTATAAAAACCCCTTCCCCCTTTGACTTCCCTCGCTACCACTTTGCTCTTCTATGATCGTTTGCTTTTTGTTGTTTTTCCTGTTCTATCAGTTAATTTTGTCATTTTGGTTATATGTTTTTTTAGTTGTTTTTATTGTTTGTTCATATCTTTAGTTTTTTTCAAGTATTTATATTTTTTGTCTCACTTTTTTTTTCGTATTTCATTTTATCATTTTATTGTGTGACATTTTATTTAAATTGTAGCTATTTTTTTGTAAATTTGATTTTTTTATTACTCAATATATATGTTGTGTAGCTAGTACTAATTTATAAAGTGTAAAAAATATTTTAATTATCTATGGTAAAAATTTAAAAACTATAGATTATCATGTTTTGTACTTTAAAATTTAATCCATTATTAAATTTTTTAATATTTTCATGATATTTAGTAGCGGTTCTGCAACAACTACAAAATTTGAGTTTTTTTAATTTTCACTTTGCGTGGTAGCAGTTTTATAACCACGACAAATTTCTGAGAGAAAATTGTCCACTCCTAAAAATAAATGGTAGGAATTTGCATTTTAACGTAGTAGCGGTTTGAAAAACCTGTACAGATTTCTGTGGGGAAAATTTTCCACCCCTTAACAAAAAGGCAGGAATTTCCATTTTTAATTTAGTAGCGGTTTCATAACCGCTGCAAACGTCAAGCTCAACAGCGGCGCTTTACTGAATTGGTAGTGTTTTTGTGTCAACTACAAATGTTTACACGTTGTCCCCTCATTTGCTTTTATATTGCTGCGGCTTATCACAAACGCTGCAAATGTAGTAGCGATTCTTATTATGTGCACCGCGGTTATGTAGAACCGCTACTAAACCATTTGTTACGCTATGTTTTGCAGCGGTTTTGTAAACCGTTAACACATGTATTTCTAGAGATTAAAACCGCTACAAATACATGAAATAACTGCTACTAATACGACTTTATTTTTGTAGTGGGATGATCATAACTTAATTGATGAGCATCGGTTTTCACTACATGTACCATAAGAAATGAAGTGTAACATTAGTTAAAGCATAAACGGGTTTTTCTCACTTCTCGTTAAGTACACATTGCACTATTTCAGATGTTTGTGGGTTTGCTAATTATGTTTTTGCAGTGAGTCTCACGACTTCCAGGGGCCCATTCATGGAGAGGGAGTTTTTATTATTGTTGAAGACGTGCATGAAGACAACAAAGTGGTAGGCACTCACACATTGATATTGCAGAAACTTATTTCCTGAACAATTTAAACGGCAGACTTTTGATGTGCTCAGGGCAAAACACGAGGCTATGGTGTACTTGCGTGGTTTGTGGGTTGATCATTGTAAAGGGTAAGTTTGACACATTGGCTATCACAAAAAAGCCATGCTCTGTTGTTCTTCAGTACATTATTTGCGATTTCCCAACTGACTTTGGTTTGTTTTATTTTTCCGTTGTTACACTGTAGTATGTTTCCTGAATAGTAGAACTAAAGCCTAAACCAATGTTGGCAAATGTTCACTGATTAAGTTGCTATTACTTGTAGGGTGCCCAATAGTCATCTCACTCGCTGATGCTACTAAGGTTCTATTTGATCCTGACACAAGTTGAATCCCTGTTCTATTTGATCAACTCAATGCATTCACCTCATCACTGATGATACAGCCAGTTCAATCCTTTTGTCAATGGACATAACTCTTACATATACATTGATTTCATCCTTCCATCTTAACCAGGTTGATAACTTTATAACCCTACTATTTTCCTTAATGCAAACCCACATCCAAAAGTCACAAATCAACTTTATAGGGTTTATCTAAATTGAATTTGACATACAAAGCCAGAATCAAACTTGGTTCCTTCTTACACGTCTCACTAATATTTTTGCAGATTAGCATTAACTGCATTGAGACAAATATTACTACAGTGGCATCAATATTCATACTGTACTCAATCTTAAAGCCAATATTACCAAAGTTTAAAGGACTGCAAAATTAAATTAAGTTTGGTTCCATAACTACTGTAACTAAAATATTGGGTCAATGCAACTCCACAATACACATCCATATTCCCATCATAGACTTAGACCCGTTGATGTTGGGAAACATAAGTTCAATAGAAACTTTAGTAACATCATCTATTGTTAGTTTTTATCTATAGTCAAAATCTTAGGTTTCATGTATACAATGTCCGAATGCTTGACTTATAAATAGTACTAAGTTATTTCCTGAGTTTCACATTTTGTTGGGATCACATTATATTTTACCGCATGACTGTTCATTCTTTTATGCATAACCAATTTGCTATAATTTAGTTCCTTCTTGACACACATTAAACAAGTTTGGTAAATTTTTGCTATAATAGAGGAAGTAGGTGACCGCTTTCTTCAGTAAATTTTTGCTTTTAAGTAGTTGTAGTAATTTTTCAATTTTTAATTTTCTTCTATTTATAGATATGTCCTCATTAATGTCCGTTAGAGAGAGCATTCTTCCCATTACTCTCAGCTTCACCATTTAAACGTTCGGTATTAATTTCTCTGATATTAAGCAAGTAATTGTTGACGAGAATTAATCCGTTGAACATAAACACGGGTTGATGATATCAAAGACACATACACTGGTGGGTAAACAAGCTAGATAAGTATTTATGAGGGAAGGTGAGGTTTGTGATAGATAAGCATGGTTTAGGAGAAGTTTTATAAAAAGTCAATGCTCTAATTTTCTGATGAAAAACAATTTAAATTAAGTGATTGTAACATCAAAGGGGAGGCGTTAAATTAAGAGCGTTGTTGTGTGTTGTTTACTATTTGATGATCCATCAACAGTTTTGTGAATATCAAAAGAAAGCACACATATTTAGTGGTACCTCAAACGCAAATCAATTTTAGAAAAGAAGACAACCCAATTTAGTTCATCTAGTAATTCGTCAATATTGGGCATGGGATACTTATTTGGGACCATGATCTTGTTAAACTGGTGATAGTCAATGCAATGTCTTCAAGATCCATCCGTTTTGCTCACTAGCAACCCTGACCTCACTCTAGCAATGCAACTGTTTAGGACTCAACTTATTCTATTGGCGATATGATCTCTTCTCCTTCCTCGATTAGCTCTCCATGAGTGAGAAGCTCGAGCTACAGGGATGACTAAGACAACATACGTTGCCATAATGAAAGCAGAGTCCCTTATCCCTCCAATATTGACGCTCAGAATTGCCAGAGGAAGCTCTGCAAGTGGCTGGTGCTTGATTTGAACACAATATGGTTGAAGGAGGCTTCCTGATTTTCGTCACTGAGGAGCTTCTAGAGTCATACGTGAGACTCGCATGAGAACTCGACGAGGGTGTGCGAGAATTATAATGGGAATTGCGCTTGGGATCACTAATAGATCTGACTCTGGCTTCATATCGGAGGGCTAGAACGGTCGCCCAAAATATTGAGCGCAGCATGTGGATTCGGATGTTGACTTGAGCTCTTCTTTAAGCCCGTTAATGAAAACTCTCAAATGGCAGTGATTAGGCCAATTTTTTCCACCTTGGTTCACCGGAGCTTTGACCGGTGTCATATATCTGTTTGTGGTGGGTAAGTCTCCTAACGAGGATTTCTACATATGATGGGGCTTGAATCCTAGACCTCCCTAAAATAGAACCAAATCACTTGCCACTTGCACAAACCTTGTTGGTGAGCAGGCCAATTTTTCAACTTGGATGAATGACGCACCATACCCGACAACTTGATGCCACAGAGATATTCATTAAGGTTTTAAAATTTTGGAGGGCTGTGATTCTCTTGCAGCGCTTTCACTAATAATTCCATATAGGTTGGTGTTCTCTCTTGATTGATGAATGCGAAGAGATCGAGGGCATCTGATGGAGGTTGAGCCAAGAATCTCGCCTTTAGCTCTCTACTAACCTTGGAGAATCTTCAAATTATAAGTGAAATTCTTTAAAACTCAATCTTTAATTCATTTGGCCAACGACCTATTTGTAATAGCAGACAGTATAAGATAGATAGATGATAATAGAATCTGGAAATATCTACTCGTTTGGAAAACCGTAGGAAGAATGGATTTTGTCATAATGCATTTATATTTGGATAAACGTTGGATTTATAGTGCATTTATTCTACCAAAAATGAGTTTTTTCCTCATAATGCAAAAAAGAAGATACCAAACACTAGAGTTTGCAAGCTAATGGACTTTTAGATCGAAAATGCATTTTGGACCCCAAAAATTGGTTGCCAAACACGCACTTAATCAAGCTAATAAACCAAACTCAAAATATTTGATAGCTAATAAATCAAACTATTACCTAACTGATAACTAGATGATAATATAATATCCTAAGCAAACTAATACCTGTAGGATAATATAATACCCTAAAGGTTAATATAATATCCGATAGATAATGATAAACCAAATATTAAAAAAAAATCCATAATGAATGTCTATAATAATAAACTATAATAAATTTATTTTATTCATCACTTCTATTGCTCGTCTCCCTTGAATATACTTGCCACAGACTTGAGTCTTTATCAGCTTTTCAAGATAAAGGGGATGCACATCTGTTACTAGTTTAAGCTTTGTGCACAATGGTTAGCTTTCTTGATGTTCGTTATGAAAGCCTACATGGGTTATGTTTGAGGACATATATATCTTTCAAGAAGGAATGAATGACATGCTCTAGCTTGACTGTCTTGTATTTGATCTGGGTTGATGGGAAACCAAGGCGCAACTCTACTATTACCTTAAGCTTTTGACATCATGGTTAACACTTCATTCTTAAAGTTTGATATCAGAGTCTGCATGGGTTCAAATTTCACTTTTTTCAAAATATTTTTGAGAACAGACATGCTTTAAGAGGAAGAGAATGGCATGCCTCAGCTGTTATGGAACACAAAGCCCTAAGAGACTAATAGACCGTGTTTGATCTAAGGTTGAAAAGGAATTGGAATGCCCATTTGCTAGTTTGACCTTTTGAAATTATGGTTAGCGCTTCATTTCTAATGTTAAATAAGTAATTGGCTTCCCTTCCTACATTAGTGCCCATCTAAACTCAATATGCATCATATTCTATCTCTAAGGGCACATTGGTTTGGTGGAATTAAATGAATGTATATGTAAATGGAATTGATTTCCAACAATTAAACATGTTTGGTACCTAGAAATGGAGTTGGAATTGGCTTTTATATAAAAGCTAATTCAACCAAAAGTGATAGAATTGATTTTCATGGATCATCCCATGGAAATGTAACTAATTTCATAGAATTCCCATCTTATCCTTTCATTTCTTCATCTCCTCCCACAAACCAGCAATGGTGGGCGACAGCCAACAACCCAGCTACAGCAGGCAACAACCAGCACTCCAACGACGACGAGCGACGACGAGCACACCAACTACGATGAGCAAAGACGAGCAAGCACCCAACGATGACAAGCGACGGCAGGCGAAGGCGAGCAAAGATTAAAGTAAATAGTGAAATTAAGATAAGAATATTTCGATCCTTTTACATAAAAAATTAAGATTTATCTTCAAAACATACCAAACGTACTTTTAAACTCTATCCATTTCCATTTCAATTAAAAACAATTATGCTTACCAAACGGACCGTAAAATTCTATTAAAGTCAAGCAATGCTAACGCAAGTGCATAACATAATTTATCCAAGTCTACTAAAGGCATCATCTTGCACTTTGGTTCCATTTTAAACCAATGGATTTTCCAATGACAGAACACATAATTCATTAATTCATAAAAACTATGTTTTATCTTGTATGCACAGGTGGCCGTTTTTTCGGTTGGTTGGGGGAGGATAACATGGTAAAAGACTTGACCAATTTGAATTTGATGACCTGACATTGTCTTTAGAACTGCGTGAGAGAAGGGCAAACAATGAGAAGACCTAGCACTAGCCATCTTTAGCACTGTTCAGCACTCTCTGCAGCTGAAAAGCCTCTCCTTGATCGCCGCTCAAAGACCGTCTCTCTAAGCAACACGCAGTAAGCTGTCTGAGCAACCTCTCGAGATAAGAACGCAAGCAATTCTTTGAATCTTTCACATTGGCATTTGTGGACAAGATCATTGCATTTACTGTGTCAGCTACAACTTCCCGCTGTGAGTCCTGAAGAAGATAACCTACAGAGGATTCCTGTGGCTGTTCGTATGCCAGCAATGCAACACAATCCTAAACCCAAAAAAAAAAACACAAAACCCAATGAAAAACTTAGAAATTGCACCCCAATTAGCCTAACATAGCATACAAGACGCCGTTCGCAAATGGAAAAAGTGAAATCAAAAGTCAAAGCAACTGTCAACTTAAAAATATATTAATAGTGCAAATGTAATAAACGTTTGTCTTCTGGAAACAACGAAACATTCTTGGACAAATTAAGGGGGATCGCAAGAGTTCAAATTGTGCTAAATAAGAATATCATTATATAAGCACATAGTAGATAAATGCATGGTAGCAAATAACATTCATTTCTAAAGAAAATTTAACTGCACCAAACCCTCAAAAAGCTACCAATTATTTTATTAGCACATTAACAGGCCCTCCTAGGAATTTAGAAACAGTGCAGCAACAAATACTTTCCATTTCTAATGAGAAAACTCACCTGGACTAAATCCTCGAATGTAGGCAACCCAAAAAATCTTGCCAATTCTATTCTTCCATACTTGACAGCCTCCTCCAGTGCTCCAACCTAATGTCACGTGCAGAAATTTAGAATGTCACCTATTCAAACTCTTGTCTTCAAAAGAAAAGGCAAGAGAACAAAAGGGCATTCAATTTTTTTTTTCCGGCCAACAGATGACAACAAATTCAATAACAAACTTTGTAAAGGTGTGTTGGCACTTGATTTTCAGCAAGTTAAATCAATATATACATAGATAAAAAGGTCAACATTATTGATATGGAAAAAATAAATAGCTCGACCCATCTTTTAGACTCTACAAAAATACAAGGCCTACATTTATTTGGTGAAATAAGGGAACATATAAATATATAACATTAATTAATAAAGCATCAGCCATGTAAAATATCAGCCGACATTCACATTAAATGAAGAGGGGAAAATACTTCCGTTTAAAAACAGTAAAATTTATGAGCGATTTTCATGTACAGAATTTTAAGTATAGCGAACTAACTATAGAAAGGCATATACCCGAACTAATTCAATAAATTTTTGGCAATGAAGAAGAAAGCATGTAGCTGATGTATTATCCTGCAAAAACAAAAATGAACTGCGATCACTCAAGAGATAATAATAATGAGTGATGATTAAGTTAGACATATTAAAGCAACCCTCCCAAAATAACACACTAGCACAAATCTATCTAGAGCTAAGAATAGCACCCCATGGCCCACAGCAAAATGGCATCGCTAAGCATAAAAATAAACACTTAATTGAAGTTGCTAGAGCTATCATGTTTACAAATAATGTGCCGAAGTATTTCTGGGGGGATACAATTCTAACAGCTACTCATGTCATTAATCGAGTGCCTAGTCATGTCCTTTCCTACATATCTCCACTAAATAAACTCCGTGAAACTCACTTTGTTGCCCACCTTGATGACCACCTTCCACTTCGAGTTTTTTATTGCTAACCATTTGTCCAATCTTACCCAAATCCATATTTGATCCCCATGCTGTAAAATGCATCTTTCTGGGCTATTTTGCATCTTTAAACGAGTATACACGTTATGATCATGCTTCTAAGCAGCTATTTGAGTCGTGATGTCACTTTCTCTGAAAATAAACCCAATTTATCGAGTATTGAATTCAGAGTTGGTGTGAATTTCAGCTTTTGGAATGTATACCTGAACCTATACCACCACCCACAATCGAAACCACTCAACATTATCCCTCAAACTGAGAAAAAGGAACTCTCAATGCAAAATCATGAGCAAATGTCAAAATCGGGCAGATGAGACTCATACTGACCAGTACAAAGTCTACTCACAGAATAAGGAAGCAGACAGATAAGCCTTCCATACCCACAGCTATACCAGATTCTGAAGTGGTGGTAGATCTTAAACATGCAGGGAAGAATGCGGAAAAATATCAATGGATGATTGATGATTTGAACATGCCCATTGCCTCAGGAACAAGATACCATGCATCTTATTCAGAAGTACATCTTACACTACTCTCTCCCTCTCCCATTCCAAATTATCGTACTTTTGTTACTAGGCTTCACAGGGTCAATATTCCCAACAAAATGCATGAAGCGCTTGAGATTCCTAAGTAGGGGAATGTAATGTAGTATTTGAGGAGATGAGTGTTGGAGACAAATATGGTACATAGGAGGTTGTTGATTTACCTAAACGAAAAATACTGGTGAGATGCAAATAGGTGTAACCCCAAAATATAATCCGGATGGTTCTCTTGACAACCCAGACATATCCTCTTGACTACAATGAAACATTTGCCCAAGTGGCAGAAGCAAATACTATCAGTCTTGTTGCCTATAGCAGCTAACCTTGATTGGCCACTACAGCAACTTGACATTAAAATGACTTCCTTGACGGTGAATTGAAAGAAGGGTATATGACTCTTCATCTGGAAATAAAAACCAAATGTGTATGTCAAAAGGTCCCCATATGGTTTATAAAATCACCTCAAGCTTGGTCTGATAGGTCCTCTAAGATTCTTAAGTCTCAAGGAAAGCAAGGACTATTTGATCACACCAATTCTTATCATCTATGGGGATGACATCATAGTCACTGGAAATGATGTAAAAGAAATGGCAGAATAAAGGCAGCTCTGCACTGTGAGTTTGAGGTCAAAGATCTTGGTAAGTTAGAGTACTTTCTAGGGATGGAAGTTGCATGATCCAAAGAAGGGGTTTATGTTTCCCAACGAAAGTATATTATTGAATACATATTAGCACTAAGAAGAGCAAGAAAAAGGTGAAGACCAACAAGGAAGCTGCCAAACAAAAGAAAAGGGGGAAAGATGAGGTAGCAGTTGACAAAGGATGAATCAAAGATTAGTTGGTAAGCTAATCTATTATTAGAAGATTAGCAGATATCAACCAGACTTTATTAGAGAAAACGTAAAGAAGGAATTGAGTGTTTATCCTATGTTCCCACCAAAGAGCAACAAGCAGATATCCTCACAAAAGGACTAACAAAAGACGTCTTTGAAAGTTTTATAAGCAAGTTGGCCATGATAAGTATCTATGATCTAACTTGAGGGGTAGAATGGTAAATATGTACATATATATGAATTTTTAGGCTAAGATTGGGGACATCACATCGGATAGGATATTCTAAATATCTCCACACTTAGTGCATTATATCTCTTAGATTCTCGTGTACACTATAATTTGTACCATACACATGAGTGAAATCATCGGATTGCATATTCAAAATCACTTACGCAATTCGAGATAATTCATCTCACATACTTACCTCATGCAATGCAAAAGCACTTAAAATAAGCCAAAAATAAGATAATCCAAACAAGCCCTAACCAAAGCATTAAAAAAAACAATTTTTAAGTATTAAGCTTGAAGCTGAGTTTTTTGCTTGTTCACCTCCCAATTAGTGGACAAGTTTTAGTTAGTAGTTGCCCGGTAAATTAAAGGAGCGTGAGAGGCTTCATTCTCATGGAGGCATATGGAAAAAGAAATAACCAGGGTCTAATTAGATATCAATTAGAGATTTGAATAAGGATATTTCTCCATTAAGATTAGGATTTATTATCTTTTAATATTCTCCAATCATCTTTATTATCATTAATTATAATTAGGAGTTGATTTAGGCTTGATTATCATTTTAATACCCCAATGCCTCTATAAAAGAGCTAGGATTGCCAGTTGCACTCAGCTTTGACGAATGAATAATAAATATTTCCTAGCCTCCTTCTCTCTTATCTCTCCCTTCCCTTCTCTATTCATCCAGTTTCTCCCTCTCCTCTTCCTTTCTCTTCCTCACATTCCCCTTTCTGTCCAGCATCACCAACACTGTATGATCAGTGAGACAGTTTAAACTGCCTTAGAATTTTGGATTATAGTTTCCCCTTTCAATTATAGAGACAGCGATTTTATCCAGAGAATTAAGGTATTAGCTTTGATATGTTCAGTCTTCGTTTTGTTCTGCCTCTTCAATTGTCTCGGACTACGTTTTTGTTTCTATAATTCACAATAATACAACTTCAGAGCATTAACATCTCTTAATTCCTTCATTTTGTTCGTATCTTGCACTATGAACACAAGTAGTCTCAAAATATGTAGCTACTTCCTACTTTGTCTAACATATATTTTTCCTGCCTCTATGCACATGAACAAGAAAGCCAAGAAGTCGATTTCCACCTAACCATGAGTTCTTTCATCAATGACATGAAAGCATGAGTACCCATGAAGTTGAAGAGTCCTGAACCAACATAAGCACAGAACAATCGACAAACAATGGAAATGAGCTTATCATAACTTCCATTTAATTGTGATGCAAAGTGTAAATAGAATACTATCTATTCAAAAAACCAATTATATGACAACATTATTAGATAGAATGACCAAGGATAATCTCTTTTAATCGAATCACTTGTACATTTAATATCAACCATAAATCACATATACCCCAGAACAGACTGACTTGACAGAACTTCATTTAATAAATTTGAAGGATTGGGTTAGAAGCAGAATATAAACAGATACTTCTGAAAGCAACCTGTATGGCCCAAGATGACCCACCTCAACAATCTGTGGATACCATTCACGCAACTTACTAAAGGCAGCATCAATGTCTCCATTTCTGATTAGCTTCATTAAAAGAGAAAAGAAATTAGACAAATTACAATTGTAAATCAGTGAAGCAATGATAAAACAGAAATAACAAAATTGAGGGGAATGCTACTGGAACATGTATTCATAAGGATGTAGATGCTTGAAAGAAATTGACAATTTTTCTCAAATTTCCCACCCTGATTAGAGTATTAAACAATCTTCAATAATCAATACAAGAGATGGAGACATTGTTCTCCCATATCACAGCCTCTATTAATAATTAACAAATGTACAACAAATAGAGAAGTAACAGAAAGTAAAGTAGAACATCTGAAAAAGGAGAGATGATGGAAAATGAGGTTAGATAATAGAAGAGAAATAAAGTGAGGAGGCAGAGACCTGGGGAGAATAAGAATTTTTTATTCATAACCAATTGAAAACCTTAACTAGCACTAGTACAAAATATACGTATACATCAAAAAAAATCTAAAAATAAAAGTAAATCTACAAACAAGGGCTTATATTTAGAACCGGAGAAAGTATCAATCTAAATAACAAAAGGGTGCCTAAAGCCTAGCATAATCTAAAAGCAATTAAAATAAAATAAAGGCAATGCCATAGTCTTCCAATTCTCATCTGCCATTACTAATGGTTTAATCACTAATTTACAAATAACTAAAAGTTTCAACACTACTAGTTTTCACATTCTTCATTGCAAACTGAGATAATATGAAGCCTGGACCCCCTTAAAATTTTGACAAAAATACCCAAAAAAAACATATGATAACAGAATTCAAATAAAGAATATTACCTACGATTGTGATATTTACAACAAATTAAAGACAGAATCCTAAGGCTGCTTCTAGTTTGCTCAAAGATTTAAAATATTCCATCTGTCTTCTAGTATTCATTGTGCATGAGATTCCCTGATCATGCGCATTGGCACTCACAATTATTAGAACATATGATATTAAAGTGGAGCTCATCTAAGTAAATCCTCGTGGCTGTAAAACTAAATCATCAGCAAAGTTGTAATTGGAGTGAACAGATCCACAGTAACTTTCATCCATCACTGCCATGGATATAGTTATCTATGATAGTCACTGCCATCAAAATACAAAAAAACAAAAACAAAGAAAGAAAGAAATAACAAAAAAAAATAATTAATCCTTAAAGCCTCTCCCAGACCACACAGAATTCTTCCTTACCTCCCTGACACAATATATTCCTCCATGTTCCCTTTGAACGACTAAAGAACCCAAGAAATATCGGGGGCAGATATATAGGAGGGTTAATAGAGAAGCCAAAACCAGATCAGGATGCAACAGCAGTGCCCATAGCAGATCAGGATGCAGCAGACGGAGATGGACAATATGGATAAAACGCTGGAATGGCAGCGGACCATTCTGACTGTGTTAGGTTGTGGGAGTGCGTTTTAGGGAGGGGAGGAGAATGCTGGAGGTAGACATTTGGTGAGTTAGCAATGGGGAGGTGCCAGATCTCTCAAAAACTGGGCTAGTGAGGTTTATGTTTTCGTTTCAGTTGTTGTTCTTGAATTTCCATGAAGCTTTCCTGCTAGAAGGGAGCATTAGTGAATGTCTCTTCACATTTTCCACTCAGTAAAGAGGATACATGGCTTTATTTTCTCCATTATATTCTGATCTATTCACAGATTCCACCGTTCTTGGTATCAAAGCAGTCTTTTCTGGGTAATGGTTGGTACGAGACTGGAAGGAAGAGTTGAGCAATTGGAGAAGGCGGTTGAAGAAGTGAAAATGAAGCGAGCAAAGTCTAACAAGAAACTTACCTCCATGGATACCACCATGAATCTCATACTGGAGCAGTGTCATGGTTCTCAGGATTAAATGGCTCGCATCGCTAGGAGAGAAGAGAATGAATTGGCGTAAGCTGTATATGAAGGTTAAGGTGGGCAAGAAGTGGGTCTGTTTAATAAGGCATCCAACACTGACCCATTCTCAAGCCTCCCTAAGGTCCATTGTGAAGTCAATTAAAGCTGGGGGTGGGGTGCATGGTCGAGTTGTGATCACTGGGAAAGGTCAAAGCTACCTAGAAGATCGAGCAAGATATTGAGCTGGTTCAAATTCTGCAGGAATTTCCAGAGGTCAGTAAACTCATAACAAGACTCCCTCCAAAGCAATCCAAAGATCATGCGATAGTGATCAAGGAGGGCTCTCAACCGGCGAACACGTGTCCCTATAGATACAGGTGCAACCAGAAGACCGAAATCGAAAAGTAGGTCAAGGAGTTGCTATTGGCTGGCATAATCTAATCGAGGACCAGCCCATATTCAAGCCCAATCTTGTTGGTCAAAAGGAAGGATGGAAGCTAGAGGTTCTGTGTCAATTTTATATGCATCACCATTCCACATAAATATCCCATACCCGTCATTGATGAGCTACTGAATGAGCTAGAAGGGACGACTATCTTCACCAAGCTGGACCTAAAGTCAAGATATCATCAAATCAAAATTAAAGAGGATGAACAGAAGACAACTCTCAAAACTCAAGATGGCCATTACAAGTTCTAGGTTACGCCATTCAGGTTAACAAATGCTCTCTCTACCTTCCAATCATTAATGACTGACATATTTAACGGGTATTTAAGAAAATTTGTCCTTATATTTTTTTTTTTGTCCTTGCATCTGACAAGGAGCATCTACAGGCAACCTTGAAGTTGTTACAACAGCACCAACTTTTAACTAATCCAAAAAAATGCATCCTTCATCAACTACAAACAGAATATTTACGCTGGTTTATTTCAGCAAAGGGGGTAAAGGCACATCAGTTCAAAGTTGCAGATATGGTTGAGGGGCCAGTACCACGAAACTTGAAATCACTGAGGGTTCCTCAGTTTGACAGGATATTATCACAAGTTCATAAAAGGTTATGGGAAGATAGCTGCACCATTGACACAATTTCTTAAGAAGGATGCTCTCAAGTGTTCTCTCAAGTGTTATGAGATGACTCAAAGGGCATTTGAGGACATCAAAACCACCATGACCACCCCACCCATGCTTGCTGTATCAGATTTCCATTTGCCTTTCGAAGGAGGCTGACGCTTCAAGAAAAGGAGTTGGTGCTGTCTTGATGCAAAGGGGACAACCCATAGCCTATTACAATGAAAAATTATCCAAGGCATCAACAAGGTTCAGTATATGAGAGAGAGCTTATGACCATAGTGTTGGCAGTTAAAAAGTGGCAGCATTACTTATCTAGTCAACCTTTCATTATCAAGACAGATCAGAAGGCACTCAATCACCTGCTGGAGCAATGACTTTTTGCCCCCAACCAACAGAAATGGGTCACTAAACTAATGGGGTACAAGTTTGAAATATTCTACAAACCTAGGAAAGGCAACTGAGCTGCACATGCGTTCTGTAGACAAGCAACAGGCTTGGAGTCGCAAGCCACATCATTGTAGCAGTATGAGAGGATGGCCGAATGGGAAGACAAAATTGCAAAGGATGTGCCTTGAAAACAGGTGCTTTATTCTGAGGGTAGGTTGGTTATTCCTAAAACTTCTCCTAAAAGGCAGGAACTGATGAGAGAATTCCATGATTCACCTATCGGTGGCTGCTCTGGATATTTAAGGACCTATGACAAGTTGTCTTCAGTGGTGTATTGGCCGGGATGAACAAAGATATACTGGAGGGAGTGTGTTTTAAGGAGGGGAGGAAAATGCTAGAGGGACAATTGGTGAGTAAGGAGAGGAGAGGAACCAGGTCTCTAAAAAACTGGGCTAGTAAAGTTTGTTTTTATTTAAGTAGTAGTTTGATGAGACCCAGAATCTAGGTACTCATCAATATCTTCTAGTTTCTCTCAAATGCAATCATCTCACAATTGAGCGATAAAAGAAGCCAAAAGTAAAGGAGGATCTCCCATACTCAGAAATAATACTCACTCATTTCATTTCATCAATGTCCATACCTAAAAAAGTCTAGGATATTTATAGAGGAAAAAATACAACTGACTCAAACTGACTAATTTAGTGGAAAACTCCATGATCCTAATTTCTCCCTAACTGACTCCCTAACTGACCCACTATCTCATAATTAAAATTAAAATAAACTAATAAATCATTAAAACCGATTCCCTATTCCTAGGATCCTATCATAGTTCTTGAATTTCCATGAAGCTTTCCTACTAGAAGGGAGCATTAATGAATGTATCTTCCCATTTTCCACTCACTCAAGAGGATACAATAACAACAAAGCATTGTACCAATAGGTAAGATTGGCTACATAAATCAAACGGCACAATTGTGCTATATCGTAAACCATATCTCTAGAAAGATCATTAACCAAAAGATCTTTCTCTATAGCTTCCTTAAGAGTACGCTTCGATCTTCCTCTACCCTTTTCAGAGGACTCCACACTTCTTAATCAACCCCCTTTATCAGTGCCTCCAATGGCCTTCTCTTAACATGTCCAACCACCTCAAATGATTTTTCACCATTTTCTCCCCAATAGCTGCCACTCCAACTCATCCACAAATCTTATCATTACGAATCATATTCATTCTAGTATAGTCACACATCCATCTTATCACTTTATGCTTATTTTATCCCTTTAAAGCCCAACATTCAGTAAAGAGGATAAAACGGCTTTATATTCTCCATTATATTCTGATTTATTCACAAGTTCTATCAACAACCTACATTCTTCTGCATCCCCTGCATGATTGCACAGTTAACTACTATCAAACCTTTTCCCTTTTTCTATTTCTACAGCCCCCTCATTACAATCTTGGGCCTCTATGTATACTCTCGTCAGGAGCCTCAAATAAGCCCTTTTAACATTCCTAGTAGCTATAGGCCTATTAAATTCATCCTAAACACCTCTATGAACACAAGCTTCCCATGTGTTCCCAAGACCCATGCACCATGTGACTAGTTTGTTAAGCATGGGTCAACGTCCACTCGTGAAGCCCCATTAGTCCTCTCAATGGTCCCCCCACTAGCCCATGTATCCTTATTATTCTCTCAGCTACGACATCCTAGTTAGACTATGGGTGAGAGGACATGGATCAAGCAACATGCATATCCATAAGACTCAAGTTTTAATACAAAATACTATTGGAACTTGATTGCATTTAGCAAAGACCGTGTTCTTTCTCTTCATTGCAAAAGTACTTCACCAGAAGTTCAGACTAAAATCTCATAAAACAAGCCAAACAATCAACAAAATGTGCACTATATCAGCATACCTGCCGTAGAGTCTTTCGGTGACTTAAAGCATATGTTATATCTTGCCCATCATCTCCATTTTCTTGAGCTATAGATACAGGAGGAACAGTACTTCTACTGGCCATATCAAATGAATTGAGTGTATCTTCATAGCCATAGTGTAGAAGGTAGGACCGAACAATTCTGATGACAAAGAGTACCACAGAAATCAGGAAATATGGATACATTCATTATTCACTAGATAGTATTACTTCTCATTGATGGGTGAGTGATGGGTGACTTCAGCCTTTATAAAAGAACAAAGTGCAACATTTGCATCATAAAAATTAAGTTTTCTGTGAACAAAGGCCAAGGCTTCCACATATATTACTAGGCCATCAGTTTCTTTTATACCTTTCCTCTTTTTCTATATCTACTAATTTCTCATTGGAAATGGGGCTGGGAGTGGGACCAGGCTCGAATGCAGCCTAAGGCATAATATGCTGTCTTAGGCCTAGAGACATAATGCACGTCATTAAACTTCTTTAACCTATAGGAAAATTCTGAAGTCAAATTAGCTATAACAGAGTGAAAAGAAAAGGCTAAGGATGCTACCACATCTGATTTGTCAAGAGTCATGCCATATTTCATCCTCACAAAATCCTACAATATCGGGTAGTCAATCAATTTCTTCCTATGAAGGATATGTATGAACATAAAAAGGAACTAAAAAGAATTTCTAGCTTTATCCACAATTATTAGTGAGTTGTGCTTTCAATTTCAGCTAATTTCAAAATTCATTTAATGAGTTTCCCAAAAAAGATGATTAAGAAACTTGGTACTTGCCAAATCAGGAATGCACTACTATCACTGTTATTAAGGTCTGCCAAACCTTATAAGAATATACAATTTCCTGTGAAATTAATAAAACAGACATAGCTAGACATTGATTTGAAGGGTGAATAACTCTTGCTCACCTGAGACACCATCAAATTGCATGAAAGATCCTTTATTATGGAAGGCTACAATGCCCACCTCCCTTAACCAAAGTCAACTTACAACTAAATCCATTTTGACCAAGAAACCATCAAATTTGTGAAACAAACATTTTTTCAAACTTCAGGGAGGGAAAGATGAATTTAGCAAAAGGTTTTTTCTTTCAATATGTTTTTTCTTTTCTTCTGTTCTGTTTTTTTCTTTCAGGGAAGGGCAATGTAGATTTTCATAATAGAAGGATGAGAGGTGTAAATTAAGTCATCTCTTCATAAAGGAGAGAGCAATTTATCCTAAACTATACTTCGTATATGAATAGAAAGTAATGGTAATAAAAATATATTCCAAGAAAGATATTGAAATGTATACTATCTCACCCATAACTAACATTTGATGGCATAGGTATTTCCTCCATTTTCAGTTGTTGCTTCATCCTTTCTTGAGCTTCAAATTCCTTATCCATTAATAGAAATAGTTAGGCATATTAGCAAGTACACCAAAAAAGTTTCAAAAAATCAAATAACTTGATGTTAAACTTTACTATTCCTTGAAAGAAAAGAATTCCCAAAACAAAAATGAGCTTTGTGGAGATAACTAGTCAACTAGTGCATAGCAAATTCTCTCTTAGAGGACCATTGTACATCTAGTCAACTGGCGCCGCAACTAAATCTATGAAGGGGCAATTTGGAGCTTCATCTTTCTTGAATATTTAAACTAACACCAAATTATTAGTAATTATGGATATTAAAAAAGAAAAATCAATGTTAAAGATTGCAACCTAGAAAAGTGCTGGCAGAGACTTCTGTTCTGATTGATTTCTACAACAATTAACTTTTAACACAAGCATGAGAATGGAATAAAAGATGGACAATTCTATGACATTCATACAATTGAAATCTCCAATTATTGTTTCTTATGTTACAAAAGTGAAAAAAATCTGCAAGGAAAATACAGGAGAGTAAAGTTTGCAGATGTTATAGGCATGATAAAATTAAAAAAAGGCTAGAAAAAAAAAAATCATTGTGAGGAAAGATATATACAGTTAAACAAAATAAAAATGAACAAGAAAAAATGGAATCGAGAAAGCATCTTACCTTCAAATCAAAAGCAAATGGCTTCTGCCCAAAGTTTACATGCACCCTGTCAGATATAGACATTACACACACTAAAGAAATTAAACATCCCAACCAATTTTCAAATATGTGAAACCACGCTGTAAGAATGTTCTCCATCAGAAAATCAAAGAGAGTAACAGCAAACCGAGGGTCCAAAAATCCATACATAGATAAATCTGTCTCAAAAGAAAAGGATAACAAGAACTAAATAAAAGTAGCACCAACAGATGTAGGCAAGGGGTACAATTTTCCTCAGAAAATTATTTTTATTTCAAAACAACAGAACCTGTCAAATAAAACTAGTATATGCTTATATCGCCTTTCTCCAAGCAATGATTTCCTCCCCCAAATTCAGCAAAGACAGGACCAGAACAACCAGAAGAATAATTAAACAAAAGTATTAACTAGAGCTTAATGCATATATTGGAGTTAACCTCTCCAATTAAGTTTTTTTTTTAAACTCTCACATTAAGTATTTATATTGTAATGAATTGAACATTCTCAAGCCTCAATAGATAAGAGGTGGTAGCAAAATTATGCACCATCACAGGCATCTACTCCACTACGAAAACTTAAAAAATAAATAAATAAAAGCATATTCAAATAAATAAAATAAATAAATGCAAAGAAATACATAATATTTAAAGCGAGCAGTACAACATACTCTTCGTTTTGGCTATGGACAGCAAGGGTTGGAAAAAGAGGACCCTTCAAATCCTTGTAAACTGTCCCTACTACTTGCCCATTTTTACTGTCATCACCACAGTAAAAAAAATTAATGATAAACATCTTTATGTTTCAGCGGGCACACAATACTGTGAACAAGCTAAATAAAACAAATATTTAAAATAGAATCCATTCAGTGATTTTACAGGTTATCAGACAAATAATAAACGATTGCTGGTATTTTCTATCCATTATAATTCTCATGATCTGCCTTGTTATTATCAGGTAGATATACCATTAGAGCTCTGAATCAATATCATTGAGGCGTTGACTAAAGAAATATTCAAAAAGCATGCATAAAAAATACTTCATTACCAGAAAATAAAGGCGTTGGACAGAGAGGCACAGAGCAAATCTTACGTGAAAAAGAATTCTTGAGTGGCATAGTTAATTCCACCACCAACTCTGTCACCTGACGTAAATTTTGGGCCAAACGCGTCTTTCTTCCCCGGTCCACGATAAAGTAATCCATCATCTCCATGATATCCATAACTATTGGGCTCCCAACTATCATAAAAAACGTGAAAAGATAAAATAAAAATCAGATTTATATGTGAATATATGAACAAAATGAAATGCAACAAATAATGGATTTGGCAATTTTAATCTATTTTTCACGCAAGTTTTCAAATTCAGTTTCCATTTTTGCAGGCTTATGAGCAACATGGTATGGATTTACATCACGCTTCCAAACAGATAAGAAAGGGATTAAAAAAAAGTCAAACAAATAACTTTTACTAAATCACAAGCATGCATTTACCATAAATCTGGCTAAGTATGTAACAACCAAATCCTCAAGACCTACCCATTCAGTCACAGCCTAAGATTCCTGGGGGAAAGCATGATATTCAGAATTAATTGATTATTAAGATTAATGATAAATTATTCAATTGATTAATACAAATAATCTGACATGCTCAAAAGATTAAAATTTCATCAATTCAAATGATCCATAAAATGCAATATAAATTTGTTGCCTCTTGTTTTTTATATAATCTTCAGCCAAATTCTCTAGTTTTAGGCGCCAACCAATGCAATGTCATGTTGGTCAAAATAAAATAGCATTATAGTATTTCTACATGAATACAATAGCATTTATACCAAAGGGAAGTTCCATGTCTGCGTAACGTAAGCTGCAGTATCAGCTATGCACATAAGTTAGGGAAATATGACTCTAAAAAATGCAGAGGAACTGGATAGGTGAAGCCTTTAAGAAACTGATTCAAGAATTTCATGCTAGGAGCACTTAAGATATGATGTAGCTTGACTGTCTCATGCATTCACTGTCTACTATTCCGATTTTGCTTAAAAGATCTAAAATATTGATGGCAAAGCGCAGGATAAGATTAAACTCCCTATTTAGGACCCCCATTACAATGAAGATGCAGAATATCTCAAGTAACACAATGCAGAAGAGTATAATATAATGAAAGGGTTACCAGATAATTGAGGAAATTTAATGTCATGCTTCAGAATAAAAGTTATATACACAAAAAGTATTACGTTCATGATTCATCCTTCAGGTTGCACAGAAAATAGATCATAATATTTCTCTTGCACACATACCTTCTCGAAAGAAATATAATGAGATTTCTATGCAAAAGCACTTTGTTAATTTCAAGAGACTTGATTTTACCGCATAAAGCTCTATTGAAATAGGCATAGGTATCCTTTACTATAAATTATGCTCCTGGGTGATGATGAGAAATAAGATTTTAGATTTCACAGTTACTATCTCTACTACATCGATTTCAGTCTTCTCTTGCGAAAATTGCTCCCTGTTTCCTCAAAAAAAAAAAATCAAAGAAGTACCAAGAATTGCATCTTCCAATGCAACTCGACGAACCGAGAGCAACATGTGTCCATTTGCTAAAGCGGTGAAGAAGTACTTTTACCATTTACGAGGTAAATGTGTGAATAAGATTATCTCATTTTACGAAAAAATACTGTTGAACGTGCTTTTGGGTGTTAAGAAGCTTTCTCAAACACCCCAATGATCTACTATTCGGTCTTAATAAGTTTCCCTACGAAAAAGCAGAAAATTTGCCGAACCATCTACAAGCAAACCATTCTTCTAGTAAGACAATTCATCAACCGTTTTCGTCGAGCCCATTTCCCAACGCTACCAATTAACCAGAGCGAAACATCACAGGAGAAACAAAGCCCTTACCCTGGTTGCCTTCGCATCTTGAAGCCCTTACTAGTAAACCCAATTGCCACGTGACCCTTAGTCCCAGCATCCTTCACATAGATTTCAAAATAGTAGACGAGGCGCTTCGTGGGAGCGGGCTTGTTAGCTTGAATCACACCAACGTCGTGGCCATGAAGGTCAACACCGGTGTATTTAATAGAGAGCTTATCTGGGAACACTACAACAAAGCCTCCAGAGCTGTTAATGGGGTTGAGTTCCGTCGGTGCCTCCTCGTCCTCGTCCATGTCGCACGGACCTTGAGTTGAGCCTTGGCGACACAACTCCAGGAAGTACAGGCTGAGATCTTGTTGGTGGTGGTGGTGGTGGTGGTTGTTGTTGTTGTTGTTGTTACTTCTGCTGCTGATGCCGTTGGTGTCAGTCATCGTCTTCTTCACACAATCTAAAACCCTAGAATCTCAAAAACCATTCATCCGGTTTCTGGATTAGAGCTTGATGGAAAAGGGAAAGGAAATCGTCGACCCAAGTTTCAAATTCAATTGAAAATCCGGTTTGGTTCCTGAGCCGGAGAGCAGAGGGGATCTTGAGTTCCCAGTAATCTTTACAACGACGAAAAGAATAACCGGGAGAATGGTTTTCATTTTGGGGAAATAGGAGCATAGTTTTTGGGCCATTTGGCGAAGAATTTTTTTTTTTTAACAATAGAAAGAATTAATCCGCTTTATTTAATAGAAATTAATCCACAAAATAAAATATACTTTTAATTTTTTATATTTGTGTCAAGTTTTATTTTAGTTCTATAAGTTTAAAAAGTGCACTTTCAGTCTCTCAAACTTAACGCCGTTAGTTTCTCTTAACGGAAAATGCTGACTCATCAAATTTAATCGATAACTATGCAATAGAATGTTCATAAAGCATACTCACATTTTAATTATAATTTAATAATATAATAAATTTGATATTTTAAATTGTGTAAAATAAAAAAGTATCTAAAATAACAGCGTTAAATTTGATGAGTCAGCAATTTCCGTTAGGAGAGACTAACGGCGTTAAGTTTGATAGACTAAAAGTGTACTTTTTAAATTTAAAGGACTAAAGTAAAACCTGACGCAAATATAAAGGACTAAAAGTATACTTTAACCTAAAATATAATAGGAAAATCACTCATTGGCACTCCATTCCAAACTGTTGGCATCCTCATTGGTAATGGGGCTATGTGCAAGAGGAAAAAATGGAGAGACAATATTATCACTCATCCTACTTGAATGGACGAGAGAAAACAGAGAGAAAAGAAAATGCACAAATAGTTAAATGACTAAAATATCCTTAAATAAAAAACTTTTAATAAATAGTTGAATGAGTAAAGTATATTTAAAATATATTAAGTATAATATGTCAGGAAAAAATTATACTTACATTAATATCATTAAATAATTTAAAATCAAATAATTAATTAAAAATATGTTTTCATGTTATTATATTAAATAATAATAATTTAGATAAAAATATATCATATTTTTTAAGGTTGTAAGGTTTTAGTAAGTAATTTAAAAATAAATTAGATATTATAATATATCTTAAACTTATCCTTTTTAAAAAAATAAAGTCATAGTCAGAATTTTAAAAAAGTTATATGTTAAATTTAATATCTTAAAATAAAAAAGTAATAAAGAGCATGTGAGTAATAAGAAATAAGAATTTTCTCTGCATTTTCTCTCCATGTATGGAGAGAAAAATTGGGGGGAAATGTTATGGGACCCGCATCTTATTTTCTCTCCAACTTTTTCTTCCTCCGACTTTTTCTTTCCATCCAAGTAAGAGAAAACTCATTTCTCCCCTTGTCTTCTCTTCAAGTTTTATTTCTCCCCGTATTTTCTCTACATCCAAGCAGGGTTCAGATACTTACCATTCCTTTATCTTTCCTCCCATTAAATAGGTACATTTTTGTATATAAATGTTTCTTCACAAAACATTCAATCTAATGGTTGAGGTGATGTAGTTTATTAATATGTCCTTTTTTTTATATAACCTTTTTTCATTCATGTTTATAACCAATATCTCTCTCTCTTTGCTATTCTCTTCTACTCTAGCTTTCTTTGTCCGCCATGTCATTTGCTTTTACAGATTCCGAGATAAAACCTATGTTTTGAAATGTGATTTATGTTTGGGAAGTTATTAGCTTTTACGGATTCCGAGGTAAAAAAGTGGGTAGGAAAGAGGAAAGAGAAAGAAAGAAAAAGTAGGAAAGAGAAAACCTAAGTTTCAAACTGAGGTTTTTTAACCAAAATAGCTTTTGGGAAAAAAATTTTGCTTGGATGAAACCTCAGCTTTGAGGTAAAACTTAGGTTTTGAAACCAAACCTAGGTTCAAGAATTAGTTTCCAAACAAGCCCCAAGTGCGAACAATTTGGGGCTCAACATCTCTTCCATCTTCTCCTTCCTATCCTTGTGGCTCAACATTTTGAATGCCTTGTTGACTTCGGGAGATTGAAGAGGAGCCTCTTTACCTTCGATAAAGCAATGGAATAGTGTAAAATCACCAAGGTTAATTTAGTCAGATTTGAACAATTTTCTCATCCCTCCCAAAATTCCCTGAATTTTAACAATTGGCACCTCACCTTCCCTTCATTTTTTTTCACCCAAACACATGTATCACACTGCACCACTTACCTACCCCACCCTCCCCTCCAAAAACCCCCTAACCAAACAATGTTTTAGGGTTCATCATCTCAAAATTTAAACAGCAATCAAACAATCACAAGCTTAAAATCATCAATAGAGTTGGATTTTAAAGATTACATCTTCCAATTTGATTTTCTCTTCACTTTCTTTCACTAGAACCTCTAGGTGCTCTTCCTCTTCACTTAAATAACACCATTTAAAGAAAAACTAAAGAGATTAAATGGAAGATAGATGCTAGACACTTGAATTTATGGAAGATTTTAGGCCGCAACCTTTGTTATTCTGACTTGATCTAGGCCTTAATTATTGATCATTGAATTTTTCTCTATCTTTTGGGACTCCATAAATTTTTTTGATACTATGGTCAAACTTTGACAAAAATACACTTTGACTTTTCTTTATTTACTAAAATGCCGTTAAATTTCATAAATGGCAATTTGGTCCCTCAAATTTAAAATCATTTGGGCTTTTGAATTTTCAAATTGACACTTATTCCTTTACTTTTTCAAAATAACCAGTTTGCCCTTACTTTTCTTAGGCTTGACAAAATGACATTTTCACTCTTCCTCTTCTTTCATTTCCTTTCTTTCTATCCTCCGAACCCTTAATTTATCTTTAACTACTTGTTTAGCCTTTTTATCTAATTACCAAAAGCTTGAATATTACAATTTCACCTTGTTATCTCTTCACATGATTAATTGGATGATATATTAATCAAACCCCTAGTACCTTATCGTTTCATTTGGTTGAGACAGAGTCCTTTAATGTGCTTGTTTGGGAATTCCTTATTCCCAACGGTGCATGCAAGCCAAGATAAAACCATCTTAAAATCTGTAAAAAGTGAAATGTTGCTGAAGCTAAGGGTTTATGTGGGTGTTTGGGTAAGCTTTTTTTACCTTCTAAAAGCACGTTCAATAGTATTTTTCTATAAATCGAGATAATTTCCTTCACACATTTAATTCACTTGTGTAAAAGCACTTTTCTATCGCTTTTTCAATCGAGATAATATTATTCACATATTTACCTCGATGTGTTATGTGATTCTACTCATTGTAAAAATAAAAAGAAAACAGTAAGGTAAGGCTATTCCATTTTGACAAAATACCCACACCCAAGTTCCATAGCTTTGGCTCAACTATGCCGATCATGATTTTCCTACCCCCAGAGGGAAAGGTCATTCCCTTTTTTGCCGGTTGTGGGAGAGGCCTTCCTTTTTTGTTTTGTTTTGGAGTAGTTAAAAAATACTATGATGGTTCCATTGCTTTATTATTTGGTCTATTATTCAGCAATCCCAAAGTTTCTTTGTTTTTTTTTCAAATCAAATGCAAATTTTATTGTTATAATGTTATTGTTATATAGTTATATAAGTAAAAAATATTTTTTCATATTATTTCATAACATTATTATTTCATATCATAAAGATTGTTAAAAATTTTAAATATATAATTAAATAAATATTAAATATAATGAGAATTAAATATATAAATCTAATTAGGATTTTTAATTAAATAATAAATATAATTAAAATAAATATAATTAATAAATATATATTAAAATTAATAAATATATAATTAATAAAAAAGAAAATATTATTAATAATAATACTTTAATATTCATTTTAGAATGATTAGAATGAGTTTTAGAATATTATAATTATATTCTATTTAGAATTTAGAATATAGTATAATAAAATGGAAAATAATAAATAAATCGAATAATTTAAAGCTCTACTTGATTTAATTTGGAGTCAAAGGAAAGAAAGCATGGAGCTAAAATAACTCACTAAGAATGCCCTTTAAAAGATTATTCACTTTACATCGAATTAAACCACATGCTCCACCGCTTGTGCGGGCCCCCATCAATCCCTTTGAGTTTCATTCTTACAAACGTACTCCCCAGGCGGGATACTTAACGCGTTAGCTACAGCACTGTATGGGTCGATAGCACAGCGTCTAGTATCCATCGTTTACGGCTAGGACTACTGGGGTATCTAATCCCATTCGCTCCCCTAGCTTTCGTCTCTCAATGTTAGTGTCGGCCGAGCAGAGTGCTTTCGCCGTTGGTGTTCTTATGGGGCATGAACAGAATTGACTGCTGAGCCGTATGAGGTAGGAAACTCTCAAGTACGGTTCTAAGGGAAGGGAATTTACTCACCTATTCCGACCGTGGAGAACAGGCCATTTGACGGGGAGATTCGGAAATTGTGGAGGAGGCTTGGTTTGATCAAGCCGCTAAGTATTGGAAACAAGCTATAGCCCTTACCCGTGGTAATTATATTGAAGCACAAAATTGGATGATGATCACATTACGTTTTGAATAAGAGCATTATGTTTATTATTTTATTATTCTAAATTATTATTTTATTATTATATTAGTATTATTTATAATATTCTAGATTTTATATTATAGTTATAGTATTATAGTATAGTTAACTTTATATATTGAGCTACATGAAGATAGTCAATTTCTCTGAGTTTGATCACTTTCTTCCTCTAATTTACTATTTCATCAAATTGAATATCAAGTTTTGTAATTTCTTCTTATAATCTAATTTTCTTTAGCTTTGTTTTCAAGTGTTTTCAAGTTTTAGTAATATACACACCAATTACCCCTGTTAAGTGACTAGTTTCTAACACACAAATTATATATGCATTTTTTTCATCAATATCCAATGATATATTGCAAGGATAACTTAAACATGAACAAGACTGATTGCCATAAAAAGAATCAGTAGAGAGAATCAGGATAGTAAAGCAAAAACTAAAAACAAAGCGTTAAATATTGAAAAAAAAGGACTTGGTTCTAATTTCAAATAACAATAAAAAATATTATTATTATTAGTACATTGATAGTTTTCTCAACCTTTACAATTTGACTTGATATAACTCAATTCCTATAATCATGACTCGATTGTAACTTAGGATCAAAAGTTTAACTTCTTACAACTTAATCTCTATAATTTAAATCATTTTATAATTTAAACACTATCCACTATAAAAAAATGATTTTCAGTGACGACAGAAAAATTCGCAGTTGAAAGTCCCACTTTTGGCAGTGACTTAAAAATGTTACACTTTTAGCGGCAACTTTTTCATGTCACAGCTGAAGGAAAAACTTTCAGCGGCGACTTTTTCTATCTTCGCTGAAGGTGGTGACTTTTAGTGGCAACTTTTTCTGTCATTGCTAAAGGTGACATTTTTATCAACGACTTTTTTTAGTCACTATTGAAGACCATACTTTCAGCAGTGACTACAACTTTTTTGAGTCACCGTCAAAGGCAGGACTTTTAGTGGTTACTTTTTGTGTCGCCACTAAAAGCAATAAATTTAATATTTATTTTATTTGTAAATTTTTGTATTCGAAATAATAATTTTACATAAAAATAATATTTTTAACATATAAAAATTATGAAATTAATAATTATATAAGCGTATAAATTTATTATTCAATTAATAATATACTCTATATAAAATAAAAGTATCATCCAATTTACTTTTAGTTTATAATAATATTATCTATATTGTATACATAGATACATGTATAAATATATACATAAATGTGTATATATAAATGTCTATAATTTATTATATAGCAAAATATTTTATATATATATATTTAAATATGAGTTTAAAGTATGTAAAGTCATTACAGTTTAACAGACAAAGACTCACGTGCACCTCAAAGGGTTAGAGGTTCGATTCCTGGAGAAGGCAAGCTTTTAGATTTATCAACTAGCGATACGTGCCAGTGCGAGGTGGTGGCATGTGGCGTAGGTAAGGTGGCATGTAGTGTGTAAGGAATGGTGGTGATGTGGCAGTTGTCAGTGATGTGGCGAAGACCGGCATTACCACAAAAATGCCATTTAGCGACGGAAAAATCCATTGTTAAATGGCTATTTTCTATCAGAAAATTTCCATTTAGCGACAGAAAATAGCTATTTAGTGGCGGATTTTCAGTTGTTAAATGGCATTTTTCTGGTAGTACGTTAACAATGTGGCAATCACTAAAGTAATTGTTTTATAATTTGAAAGTATTAGCAGCGATAAAAAAGTCTTCGCTGAAAGTACTTTCATTCAAAAATTTAGTTGTTATAAAATTCAAGACTCATCGATACATTCATTCAAAAACTGGACCCAATGCATATAGGGTTCTAGCAGCGGATTCAAGGCAACATGAAATGGGCTTAATTGTAATCTTAATGCATTCTGCTTAAGTTAGATGTTTGATTGAATAGTGCAACACCTCACTTCTAGTTATTATCTTTATTAGAGACCATTATTGAACCTCTCAAGTACTTTCCTTTACTCAAAATAAGCTAAAGAAATGAAATTCTAAAGCTTGTCACGGTTACTATTCATTTGATCAAAATTCCATATTTTTGAATCAACTTTAAAAATTCATAACTAATTCTAGAAAAATTTAAATTGAGTGGTTCAACTCTCTAGATGAAGCTCATACCATTCTCTACAAGGAGAAAATACTCACGTGATTAAAAGCTTGCCCAAATAATACAATTTATTTTATAAAGATGCACTATTTATATGGTCATTTTTCAATTTACCATGTTTTCTTTTAATTTTGGAAGACCATAACTTTTTGTATAGATGTCCAATTTCAGTGATCTTAGTCTTTTTTTTAAAGCTTACTATATGAACTATTTTTCTGAAAAGTTTCAGATTAATAGGACTTTATTTTACTATTTTTCCATATAACACAAAGTTGAGGATTTATCATGGGTGTTGGACCCATTTAAACCATTTTTTTGTTTCCACTTTTATCAAAGCATGCTTACTTATTTACCATACCATTTTCTTGTTCAAACTAGCTCATTCACACATAATCATACACATATCCACATGCCTTCACATATTCACAAGCAGGAGCTTATGTAATACATGAATTCCAAAACACTCAAAAAATGTACATAACTTAAACATTAGGTAACTTTACAATAAAATAGTACATATAGCTTCCTTTAGTCTTCCTCACCTTGCCTTTTCCCTTGAGTTTGAACCTAGAATGGTTATTTGGAAGAATGAGATTCAAAGAAATCCCAATAGCAAAAACACTAACACATTCACAAAAAAATGCATGACAATCATTCATAATTTGATAGTGCATGAACATGTGATATTCCAAATTTTCTAACATTTTGCATATGGCCAAAGCATGATAGAAACATACCATCACATATTCAAACATTACAAATTTGCAATATAATAAAGCACAAATCACAAACAATCATCAATGCAACTATTAGTGTAAGGTTAGTATATTTTGCTATCTCGATCCTTTAACTTTGCTTTGAGCTCAAAATCTTTCCTTTATGCTCTTCCAAAATGGTCCCTTGACAATTCACTTTCCTACAGATAATATTATGCAATGGGCATTAATAACAAACCATTATCAAGCCTTGGAACACAATAAAAACCATGGAAAACTCTTCTTGAAGTTTAAGGGCCCTTGTGCCCTTAAACTTGTCAAAATTAATTCCGTTGCTTCCAAATCCTTTTCTCACTTATCCCTACACAATTTTTCATTATAAAGTCAGTGGAAGCATCAAAATCATAAAAAAACTCATTCCTTCTTACTGTTCTTGAACTGACCAAAAATCAACTTATGAAGGAACCAAGGAATTTTTCAAACTTCCATTGCATGTAGTTGCATTTTCTTGATTCCAAAGCACTTGCCATGAATTATTTAACATCATAAACATCTTTCCTAATCAAGTAAAAAATGCACAGCACCTTCCCTAGGGTTTGAAAATCCAAAATTCTAAATACAGTAACAATCAACACAAACTATACACCAATCAACTCCTTAGCATGTATAGAGTTGTTTGGTACTGATTATTTGATCTAAAGCCCTCTCTTTCTCATTTTCTCTCTCAAAAAACTAACTTTTCAGCAGCCAAATTCCAGCTCAATCAGAGAAAAAACTGATAGAAGTGAAGAGGAAGGTCCAAAGAGTAAGAATATGTAAAAGATTGCAACAAAACTTGTCTTACCTTAGATTTCTTGGAGATTTTTTCTTTCAATGGCTTCCTCTTGTCCACCACTCTTCTCACTGGTTTGGGACTGATTTAGCACGAAAATGATGGCAGAAATGGAAGGAGCAAGTGTTTTAATGATAGGCTAAAATGATCCAAAGGCTAAGATTAAGTCTTACATTTGTTTTGTAATCCAATGGTTGATGTTTGCCCAACACATTTTCCCCCTTTTTCTGCATATTTTGGATGACTTTAATGAGCTGTAAACATAAATAAAAATTTGTCCCCATGTGCTAAATTGCATTACTGACAAGTGTCCCTTAATCTAGTACAACTTAGACTGATAAAGTGTTCTGATAAATTCTACCATTTGTTTAGGATATTTTACTTCTCTTTTTGATCTTCAAATATGGTCCTTACAAGTGGCCTAACACATTTATGACAATTTTGCTTTTGGAAAATTTATGTTTCCGAAAATGTGTTTAGGCTATTTTCTAAATGTTAACTTGATTTGAGGTCACCAAAAATTCCTAAAATTCTTCCTGATACTCTCACACTTTTTCTTTCTTCAAATGGCTTTCTGGAATATCTTTAACCAATTTTTGAAGAAAACCATAATTCAGAGTTTTTCGGACATTTTCACTCCAATCAGGGAAATTTTTCTCATTTTCTCTTGGAAATAATTTTATAAAATACTAAAATTTTCAAGCTATTTTTCCTTGCTTTAAGATCAGACATTTGAGGCTTTTAGGTATTTTAAATAATCATTTTTTCTAATTATTTATTTAAATAACTAAAAATTAAATAATTAATAAATTTCCCGCAACAGAAACACATGTCATTTTAGCCTAAACTGAGCACCATTTACTGATAAATGAATTTTTCTCTATCTGATGATGATATAAAATTTTTCTGATATTTTTGTCAAACTTTGACCAAAATACCTTGGATTTTTTTTAATTACCAAAATACCCTTGGTCTTTTACTTATTTACCAAATGCCCCTTAACTTTTACTTATTTGCTAAAAACTCTTTCACTTTTACTTATTTCCTAAAATGCCCTTAAATTTCTTTCAAGTTTCCATTTAGTCCTTTTTTGAAAATTACACTGGGTTCCTTAATTTCTAACATAGCACTTTAGTCCTTTATCTTCATACTTTTTCCTTAAATAAACCTTAATACCCTTAACTTCTTTTCCTTCTCTTTCTACTAGGTCTTGATTCAACATCTCTCTTATTCATTTGGCCTTTAATTTTAATCACTAAAAGTATGGACATTACAAATAGTATAATAATTTAGTGAATTCTCGTTACTACAAAGTATTACATCAAACAAGTGATCTGCATTACATAGATTTTGTTATGTAATCTTAATTACATATTATATAAATTAACATATACATACTGGTATCTTTCATGATTCAACGTTTAAACATTTATCCCTTCCTTTTAAATCTCAGCAGAGTTACAAATTATATATACAATAAAGGTCAATAACTAAATTTTAAATTATAATATTTTTTTGGTACATTGAGAATTCAAATTCAAGTAATATAAAAAGCGATGTATATAACAGTAAATCACACAAGCAAACAAGTGTACTTGATGTATTTATTAGCTAAATCAAACCCAAGCATTATATACATACATAAATACATATAACCTGAAAAGCAAGTCACACAATGACTAGCAGTTGTTGTTTTGATTATAGATTATAGGTTTAAGTGCAAAAATGCCCATGTTACCAAAAGTACATTCAACTTGCAAAAATACACTTGAACAATTAAAATGAGAGTAAAATTATCTTGATTGTTAAATATAAGTTATCACCGTTACATATACAAAAGTAACGATGTTAGGTTAAATTTAATGATACTACCATTTTTGCTCTCGTTTTGAACGTTCATCAATATTTTCATACCTCTGGAAAGAAAAGGGCACTGGACGCTCTTTTGAATAAAATCATGGGTATTCTTGCATTTTAACAGCACAGATTACACACACACACATATAATGCAGATGGGAATACATAATGTTTTTTTGTGATACAAATAATATTGTACGTTGTTTATTGAGTTTTTGGTCCACTTTGGTTGGGATTCAAGTGGCAGTGCAAATAGGAGTTCCATCTGCATTGTATATGATACAACCCGTTGATGCCAAGCAACAGTTGCAAGTAGGAGTGAGGTGCTGATCTCCGGAAGAAGGGCACGTCATGTATGCTGCTGCTTCGTAGCATATTTGTGGGCAGATTTTGGCACTCACCATTCCCAAATTCTCATGCAAAACCATAGCACCTACCACTCAAACATATATAACACATTACATGTGTGTGTGTATAGACACACACACACACATGGACAGTATATTTTGGTTAAATCAAAACAACACTAAACATACACACATGGAGAGTATATCTTAGTGAAATCAAAACAACACTAAATCAAGGATAAATATGCAATTTTAGTATCAAAGTGTTTTGTCAGAAGTGCATAGTATGTTTAGGTTTTGAATGGTGAAAAAGTAGATACGATATTTTAAAATATTTACATTTTTAGCAACTCTGTTAAATTGATCCAAATGTTTGTTGTGAAGTTATAGGGAGAACTAGTGGGTCCCACAACAAAAAAAAGATATGGGTGTTTGGACCAATTGCACATTTTTTAAATGATTGTGTTTACTCTTGTATCCTTCAAAATTTAATTTTGTTTACTTTTGCACCATTCTTGTGACAAATATTCCTGATTTGTTATAATTTGTAGATACATAGGAAATAATTGAGCGATTTCAACACATGTCTAAACTTATTTTTCTCATATACTTTAATTAGCAAGATGATTGACTCGGTCAAGGATTCTGTAAGGCAGCCATTCCATTACAGTAATAGTGGAAAAAATGATACTATCATCTCATATCTGACGTTAAAAAGATAGACTTTTATTTTTGCTGTAATGGTCATTTTACACTAGTTGCATAGTAGATGGTGTAGAAAGTGCGACTGGTGATGTAATATCTACATTTTCTATAATTGGAAATAAATGTTAAACATGTAGCTAAAGGCCGATTAAAGGTGTAAAAAGTAAAAAGGGAATCAAAGGAAGGAGATATATGGAAAAAGAAAGTAAAAGGAAGGGTAAAAGCATACTAAGAGAGGTGTTACAGGTGTCATTTCAAATAAATAAGATATTTGACTTTTGAGTTTTTACACTGGTTTATCACGAAAACAGTGTAGAAGTTACCTTATGTATCAGTTAAATAAGGTGGTGCGAAGCTAATTTGAGAGAGAGTTAATTAGTCAATCGGTTAAAAATTAGTAACTTTCTTCACTATAGATTGTTTTCTATGCCAGATATGATCACAACTGGTGTGGAAAACACAGTATATGTAAAACTGTGTACTAGCCAGATATATACATTTATCCTCTAAACACACAAGATTCAGAATATCAGTGCAGCATCAAGTGTGTCAAGATCGACACACAATAGAACAAAAATGTTGAGGGATTCGATCATGAATTATGAACTACTTAATAAAATATCAGGGCATAAAATATTCACTTTATTTATATCAAAAAGAGAAGAAGAAAAAGAAACTCGTGCGTTATTGCAATGGACAGATCTAATCTTGGAACTATTTGCAAAAAAAAAAAAAAACAGTAACAACGAAAGAAGCAATAACTGAAAGAATATGGCAAATAGAACAAGAGAAATTAGGGCATCAAGATATAGATATACAGAGACAGGCAGACAAATAGATGCTTACCGAAAATTAAGAAAAGGGTAAAAGTAGACTTGTTGAGATCCATGATTTTCCTGCAACAATATAGATATGTTCGACCTTGTATTTATAGTGACTCTGAAACTTTGTATGATACTTGGAAGCTAAAATAGATATGATCAGCACACAATATTTAAACAAAAGATATAGGTGATATGTAACCAAAAGTCAAATGTCAAAGAGATTAATTGAATTACAATTATATATATCATATTACAGATATAGTGTGAATTGATCAGCTAATTAAACATTTCAAACGGGGGTGGATAAGTGTAATATGATAAACGGGGGTGGATAAGTGCGGAAGAAGCAAGTCAGTCAGAAAAAAAAATTAAAACTTTCAAATGTTTGTAAGACTTTTATAAATACCCCCCCTTAGATATAACCTGTAGGATGTGAATTGTATGAAGAACTTAGGGTACGCAATCTCCTCTTCATTATGTTTTGAGGGCTTTCTTGGCATTTCATTCCCCCCCAAAAAAAATTAAAACTTTCAAATGTTGATCAGAAGGATTCTCTACCACATTTTTAATTGTCAAATATAAATAATTTGTGAGAGAATGGTTCAAAGTTTGACGTGTGATAAACATTAAAAAATAAAAAAATTACAAAGAGAAAAAGTAAATTATCTTAAATCTATAAAAAATAATTATGGAATTTAAAAGTGTAGCATAACAAAAATTTTATATTGACAATTTATTAGTATTATTTTTTTTACTTTGTAACATATATCCTCCTATCAAACATAATTATGTTATGACACTGTATGATATTAAGTACGAAAATACATTTCAAACGAAATTTAAATTTTGATTAGCAATTATTTTGAACTTTACCCAAAAACCAACCCTAGCTCATTAGTAAGAACATCACAAAGGAATAAAGGCCAAAACTATAGTAGTAACCAAGTTGATTCCTTATTTCTTATCAGAATTCAAAGCTCACTGACGCATTCAGAAAACTTGAAAAATGTAACACATGAGTAGCTAATCATCAACCATACTGCTGCCTATTCTATACTTTTGGTGTTTGAATAAGTACTATAATATAGGAGATAGTTAATCTATTTATAATTTTTTCCCAAAATTATATTTATAATTTTTTCCAAAATAATTTGACTGATATACATATTCATATATAATAAAAAAATACATATAAATATTTTATGATATATATTATAATTAAGTCATTTATTTAGCTTTCTTAAACTCTTCAGAAAGTCAACTAACTCCTGTATTAATGACCAGAGGTAGTAACATCAAATATTTTTTTTAGCTAAAGATAAAAAACATGATCAACCTAGAGGGATAGTTAGGGAGTTTGGCTAATGCACAGTGATTATTTTAATTCAGCATATACATGTGGCTTCAAGCCGTTTTATTTAAAAAATTATTTTCATCCAAATGTAGGCATGCCATTAATATTTTTTAAAACAATAATTATGTTTGAATCATGGTTCCATTAGTGGACTTCTGTTATAATTACATTACAATAGTGGATGTCCATAGACTCTTGACTTCCTAAGCCATAAATACTATACATGAATTGTTGTTGAGAAACTAAAGAGGTATTTAATGTACAAATGGTAACAATGTATATACAAACGTTCACAATGTATATTCATCTATATTGATTGTACTATTCATTGCTCATGAACCTTGGAAGTCACATTTAGAAGCCTATAAATAGGACTTTGTACATGACATACAACACATCCAAAAAGTGAATAGAATTCCTCTCAAAATTTCTCTTCTCTTTATCTGTTTACCTTTTAATTTACAACAGGTTATCAGCACGATAGTTCTATCGAAGGTATGATTCCCTCAGAGTTACCTTAGTAATTTCTTCTATTTTCTTTTATCATAACTTTATTCAACATCATTCTGGGATAATCTGAGTCACAATATGAAATTAAAATAACTCTTTTACCGATTGTTTTAAACATCGGATTTCATGGCTAAGATTTGAGATTGTTAGTACTTATCATTTTAATCTCTTTTGCAAGTTCTTATACATTATGGATACTGTTATTTTAGCTTGAATCCACATATATATTAACTAAACTATATTATTCATTTTATAAATTCATTTTCTAGAATGAATTTAAAGTCTTATTATTGTTTTAGATTGTATAGTGTCAAATCTTAACAAGTTAGAATTTGAAGCCATTGACATATCTGGCAAAAATTATTTATCATGGATATTGGATGTTGAAATCCATTTGAATGTCAAGGGTTTTGAAAATGGTATTTTGCCAAAAAATGTTGTGTCTAATCATGATGAGGCAAAAGCAATGATCTTCCTTTGTCATTATATTCACGAAGGGTTAAAAGCGGAATACTTAACGGTAAAAGATCCGTTGGAACTATGGAATGCCTTGAAAGAAAGGTTTGATCATCTGAAAGTAGTTATACTACCTAAAGCCCAATAAGATTTTACAGCAACAATATCGTGAAAAAGGTTTTAAGAAATATTCTGAATTGATTTCATGCCTACTTATCGCTGAACAAAATAATGAGTTGCTTATGAAAAATCATGAAATATGTCCAACAGGATCGGCTTCGATTCCTGAAATAAATGTGGCAATGCATAATAATGGTAGAGGGCATAGCCGTGGATGTGGTCGTGACAGAGGACACAAAAATTCTCATTATCAAAGTGGTTGTAAGATTAATCATGACAACCAAAAGAAAAGAAATAATGAGAAATGGTACAAGAATGATTTCAATACCATAAAAGCCCCCTGAAAATAAATGTTATAGGTGTGGTATGAAAGGGCATTAGACAAGAGTATGTCGTACATCTGCTCACTTGGTAAAACTTTATCAAGCATCACTCGAAAAGAGTGTCAATAATGCAAAAGCAAATATGATGTATCAAGATAATAATATCAAGAATAATTGTGCATTTAAAGATGATGATCTTGCATGCCTTGATGGATTGGAAGACATTAATGGTCTTGATGGAATGTCATTTGCATGATGAGAGATGCAAATATAAATACTACAGTAGGTAATACAAAAATTATTGAAGGTTCCAAAAGAGCTACAATTGTATTATCCAAAGGAACAAAGCTTATTATAAATGATGCATTGTTTTCTACTAAGTCTCAAATAAATTTATTAAGCTTCAAAGATATCCGATATAATGGGTATTACATCGAGACAATGAATTATGAGAATGATGAATATTTGTATATTATAAATATTACATTAGGAAATAAATGCATCTTAGAAAAAAATTATCAACACTATCTTCTGGTTTGTACTATACAACTATTAGTACAATTGAGACAAATGTTATAATAAGCCAGAAAGTTGTTGATAGAGATATGTTTACAGTTTGGCATGATCGGTTGGGCCATACTGAATCATCTATGATGAATTTAATGTTTGACATGCAACAGTAAACCAACAGTTTACTGATGAATTTAATGTATGTCATAAAATAGTAAACTAGAAGTTTACTAATTAATACAGGCAAACAGTTTAATAAGATAGACCAGGAGTTTATCAATGAATTCAATGTTTTCCATGACCGATTAGACTATCCCGGTTCAATTGTGATGCGATAAATGATGGAGAATAAATGTGGATATGCCCTAAAGTGTATATAGATACCACCATTTCTCATATGTTATATGTTACAAGGGAATATGTATTCTTATATCCTCATAAAGTTAAATACAATGTATGCATCTCACATTTTCAAAATGGATACAAGAATATATTTATGGGACGGTGAACACACATGGTGAACCATTTAGTTACCATATGATTTTAATTGATGCATCAACTAAATGGTCTCACGTTTGTTTATTATCTTCTTACAACCTGAAGTTTGCAAGATTCTTTACTCAATGAATATGGTTAAGAGTATATTATCCTGATTATCTGATTGAAAATGCTATAGTGCTAATGAATTTACTTCACTAGCCTTAATGATGATTGCGCATCCCTTGAAATTGATTTGAACATATTGAACTTTATGTTCATACACAAAATAAACTAGCAGAATGATTGGTTAAATGGTTGCAACCTTTTCACATGAGATATAATCTCCCATATTCTGCTTACGGACTAGTCATTTTGTATGCAGCATCATTTATACGCATCAGACCTACAAGTTATCATAAGATATCCCTTTATAATTGGTTTCTGGTCAAGATTCAAATATTTTTCATCTCAAAATATTTTGTTGTTGTGCTGTGTATGTTCCTATCACTCTACCACAATGCATAAAGATGGGTCCTCAAAGGAGATTGGTAATCTATGTAGGCTTTGAATCTCATTCAATAATTAAGTACATTGAACCATTAACTGGATATTCATTTACGGCACGGTATGCTGATTATCATTTTGATGAGACACTTTTACCACCATTAGGGGGGAGAAAATAAGCATCTGGATAAAATTAAAGATAAGGAAAAACAAATTACATTTAATACCTTATCACTTGCTCACCTTGATCCTCGAACAAAACAATGTGAGTAAGAAGTTCAGAAAAATAATTCATTTGCAAAATATTGTAATGAAACTGCCAGATGCATCTACTGATACAAAAAGAATAACTAAGTCTCATATTCCAGTTGAGAATGCTCCTATTAGAATTGATGTCCCAACAGGACAAGTGGTTAGTGCACATAAAAATATACCATATTTAAAGCGTGGTAGATCACATGGTTCCAAAGATAAAAATCCTTGAAAAAAGAAAGGAGCAAATAGTAATGATGGTCAATGTAAGGAGGATACCATTGAGAAATTTATTATAGAGGGCCATGACATAACTAATCAAATGACCTCTGAAGAGGTCCAGGTACTTGATAATGATGATGAGATCACTATGTCACGACGGGCAAGATATGGAACCGAAAAGATATTGTCGTCGACAATATATTTTCATGCAATATTGCTTGTGAAATAATAAATGAGGATCTTGAACCTAAACCTATCAAAGAATGTCGACATAGACAAGATTGACCAAAATGGAAAGAAGCAATTCAATCGGAATTGAATTCACTATCTAAACGTCAAGTTTTTGGATTTATTGTCCAAATACCTACAGAAGTAAAGCCTGTAGGGTATAGGTGGGTTTTTGTGAGGAAAAGAAATGAGACATATTCTCCCAAAATGGATGCAACTACTTTCAGATCAAAAACTTGATATGCATTTAATAGATGTTGTTACAGCATATCTGTATGAATCATTGTATAGTGAAGATTCATGAAGAAACTTGATATGAAAATTCCTGAAGGCTTCAAATTGTCGAAAGGCTGTGAAGATTCACATGAAAATTATGCAATATGTATGCAAAAGTCCCTGTATGGGTTGAAACAATTCGGACGAATGTAGTATAATCGTCTTGGTAACTATTTGATAAAAGAAGGATATCAAAATGATTCCTTCTGCCCTTGTGTCTTTTTAATAGGGATGGATCGAAGTTTGCCATAATTGCAGTTTATGTCGATGATTTGAACATAATTGGCACTCCTAAAGAGCTTCAAAAAGCGATTGATTGTTTGAAGAAAGAATTCAAAATGAAAGATCTCGGAAAGACAAAATTTTGTCTTGGTTTACAAATCGAGTATTTAACCAATGAAATATTTCTTCATCAACCAAATTATATTGATAAAATTTGAAACAAGTTTATATGGATAAAGCACATCCATTGACTACACCAATGGTTGTAAGATCACTTGATATAGAAAAGGATCATTTTCGCTCTCGAGGAAAGAAAGGAGAACTACTTGGTCTAGAAGTTTCATATCTTAGTGCCGTAAGTGCACTAATGTTTCTTGGTGATTTAACTCGGCTAGATATTGTATTTGCCGTTAATTTGTTAGGAAGATTTAGTTCTTCCCAGACTAGAAGGCATTGGAATGCAATTAAACATGTACTTCGATATCTTCGAGGGACATCACATATGGGATTACTTTTTTTGAATGAATCTAGGTCACATTTGATCGATTATGCAAATGCATGATTCTTATTAAATCTACACAAAGCTATATCTCAGACTAGATATTTATTTACATATGGAGGTACAACTATATTTTGGCGTTCAACAAAGCAATCTTTAGCTGTCACATCAGCAAATCATGCAGCGCCGAGGCTAGCTGAGAATATGTCTGGCTAAGATCATTAATTCATCATATCTAGAAGATGTGTGGTTTCATAGAACAAAATATCCCAACAGTTTTGTATGAAGATAAAACATGCATAGATCAAATGAAGGGAGGATGCATCAAAAGGGATAGAATGAAACATATTTCCCCTAAACTATTTTTCACTTATGATCTTGTGAAGAAAGGTATTCATCAAATCAGTTCAAACAATGATCTTGCAGATTTATTGACCAAGTCTCTTCTAGATGCAATCTTTAAAAAGCTTGTCCATGGCATTGCTCTTCACAAACTCAAAGATCTCAAGTGATGTCATCATGAGGGGGAGTCGATATACGCTGTACTCTTTTTCCCTTATCTAGGTTTTGTCCCACTGGGTTTTCCTAGAAGGTTTTTAATGAGGCATCACTGAAAAGTTTATCAATGAATGATGTACTCTTTTCTTTAACTGGGTTTTGTCCCACATGGCTTTCCTAGTTAAAGTTTTTAATGAGGCACATTCAAAATGGACATCCAAGATGGAGTGTTATAAATACATTACAAGAGTGGATGTCCATAGACTCTTGACTTTCTAAGCCACAATACTATACATGAATTATTGTTGAGAATCTAAAGAGGTATTCAATGTACAAAGGCTAACAATGTATGCACAAATGTTCACAATGTAATACAAAAGGTCACAATGTATATTCATCTATATTGATTGTGATATTCATTGCTCATGACCCTTGGAGGTCACATTTAGAGGCCTATAAATAGAGCTTTGTATATGACATACAACACATCCAAAAGTGAATAGAATTCCTCTCAAAGTTTCTTATTCCTCTCAAAGTTTCTCTTTTCTTTGTCTATTTACCTTTTAATTTACAACAACTTCCTCTTTGTTCATAATTGTTTAACCATTTTTTTCATTTCTTCCCATGCCATTATGTTTCTTCTATTCTTTTTTCCACCTTTGGTGGATTAGGATAAGCTGATGAGCCCAATCCCACACCATTAGTTTTTTATTATATAGCCTCTCCTATGATATTAGGCGTGTTGGTTGAGATTTTTGTTTTGATCATAGATGTAAAAATTTACCTTTTAAATATATACTTTTTTATAAATTATTTTTATTTATTGCATATATTAAATGAGTTTTTCATTAATATGGGTAATGATTAAAAATGGTACCTTAAAGAAATCAATATACATTTGTTATAAATAAATAACTTAAATGAGTTTTTTAATATATGTAATTAGCTACCTAGTTCATAAATTTAGGATTGGATAAAGTAAATAAAATTTATGAGTTATATTATTTTGCATGTAGAAAGATATATAACTTACCATGCGATTTCTAACCAATGATTTAAGAACCGGACGATTGAACAGTTATTCTGATTTATCAATGGCTCGATTTTAAAAATAATTAAATTTTATGGTTGATTAGGGTTGGATCAAAGCCAAGCCATTATTGAGCCCTGAACTTGAAATTAAACTAGATCGGGAATAGGAACAGTTTTAAAAAACTGTTTGGGTTTTTTTAGCCTAACATAAAAGCACTGAAAAATTTGTCTAAAAAAAGCACTAAAAAAATTAAATACACATGTAATTAAAAAATTGGCCAAATCAACAAATCAAATAAACTTTAGGTCATTTGCAATTTAATTGATAATTTCATATATTTTAGAATTTGTTTGGAAATCTAGTGGAGACTAACTTTTATGGAGTTTGAATCAAAACTAGGTCTTGGAGAATAAATTTTGGGAGCATAACTTTTACAGATTCCGAGCCAAAACCTAGGTTTTGAAAAGGTGATTGTGCTTGGGAAGTTATAGTGAGAATAACATTTACGGATTCCAAGGCAAAATTATAATAGGAAAGAGAAAAGAGAAAAATAATTAAGAGAGAGTAGGAAGAAAGAGAAAGAGGAAAGATAAAATGATAAAAAGAGAAAAGAGAAAAATAATTAGGAGAGAGAGTATGATTTGACAAGAAAATAACTTTTTCAAAATCAAAATTTCATCTCCAAAATAGCTTTTATAAAAAATGTGAGTAAATCTAGGTATCTAAACGGACTCCTAGAGAGTCCTCAATCATTGACAATTAGATTAATTGTGGATTTATGTATATATATTATACATTAGATTAATTATACATATATACATATATATATATATATATTATACATGCATATAATTATTTTATATTTGATTTTAATTTAATTAGTAGGTTCTCGACCTAATCAAATCGACCATCCAATCTAACCGTTTGAACTATAACTTGTATAACTTTCCAATTTAACATACGGTTCGACTATTAAAATATTGTTTCAAACTTAGCATTCCTCCCAAAACTCTCTTTCCCTCCTTGTATGATATATATTGATGTGTAATACAAATATAAAAGATTAATAAGTCATTGGTGGGGTCGTAAACGACCTCACCTTTATAAGGAGTATAATATGGGGCCCTGTTTGGAATTGTGGTTAATAGTGGTTAGAATTCAGTTACAGTGTCTTAGGGAATGGATCATAACTATTTGGTTAGAATAGTGGTTAATAGTGGTTATTCTGTTGCCGTGTCTTAGGGAATGGATCATAACTATTTGGTTAGAATAGTGGTTAATAGTGGTTATTCTGTTGCCGTGTCTTAGGGAATGGATCATAACTATTTGGTCTATATAAGCATAAGACCCAAGACATTTGTACGCTGACTTATTCTCATTAATGAAATTCCATATTATTCAGCTTATTGCCATGAGTTTGACATGGTATCAGAGCCCATAGGTTTAGGGCTGGTTCGTATGTCAAGGCAAAAATCCAAGAAACCATCCAGCATTGTCTCTTGATTTAAGAAACCCCATCGCCACTTCCATCTATACAATTTGTCTCCAATATTATATTTCTTGCTGATTCTTAGAGGCCTTCTTCCACGTCAAACAAATTTCACCTGAGTGCCCGCCATGTCTCTCGCCTCCTCCGAACTGTCCTCTACTAGCGATAGCCTTGCATAAAAAACTTTGAACGCCGATGCCTTTATCTCTTATCTAGATCGTGACCTTCGTTTTAATCATCCTCTTTATCTTCATCCCTTTCATGTTAACTCCGCTGGGCTAGTCACCACAGCTCTCACCGGTCAAGATAACTATGCGACTTGGAGTCGATCTATACGCATCGCTCTCCTTGGCCTAAACAAACTTGGTTTTGTGGATGGTACTTGTACCAGGGAGTTGCAAGATCCAGATATGAGGGAGACTTGGGATAGTTGCAATGCTGTTGTTCTCTCCTAACTTCTCAATTCCATTGATAAAATCCATCTTCGGCGGGATTACTTTCTTTGACAACACAAAGGATGTTTGGGTAGACCTTAAGGAGCGTTTTAACAAATCTGACACTACCAAGATTTACAGTCTTCATAAGATAATTAACACTTCTACCCACGGTACCCTTTCTGTCTCTAGCTACTATTTCCATCTGAAGGATCTTTGGGATGAATTAGATAGCTTGGTCTCTGTACCTGCTTGTAAATGTGATAGCTCCCAAATTTATTCCAATACTATCCAAGAGTAAAGGTTATTTCAGTTCTTGATGGGGCTGGATAGCTCATATCATAAGGTTCGGAGTCATATACTATTACTTTCTCCTCTGCCCTCCATTAACCATGTGTATTCCTTGGTTTCCCAGCATGAAGCGTAGCGCACCTTTGCTACTACTAGCTCCATTCCTTCACCAGAAAGCACTGCTATGACATTGTGATATGGCAAGGGGTCGTGGATGTGGATGAGTTAGAACCCCAGGCAGAGGGAATCATGCTAATCCTACAGATGAATGTTCTTATTGTTATCACATAGGAACAAAAAGGAAAAATGCTTCCATCTTATTGGTTTTCCACCTAATTGGAGGCCCAGAGCACCTAAAGGAGAAATAAGTCATGGGAATTCTTAAAAAATTGCAGGTGTTTCAACAAATGTCTAACCAACTTTGACTCCACAACCATATGAAACACTCCTCAATCTCCTTGCTAAATAGTCAAAGAGTGATAAGCCTTATGCCACTAAGACCAAAGTATGAGTAGTGGGTAATGTTAGTGTAGAATTTGACCAAGAGGGGGATGAATTGGTCACTTTTTAAAATTAAAATCACAATGAACAGAATTAAAACAATGTCACCGAGTTAGCAGAGAGAAGATGGACATGGAAGATTTATCCTGATTCGATCCTCTTGACTTACATTCAGTCCTCAGAGCGCCTCTGAGATTTCATAATCCACTATCTCCAACAACAGAAGGCTTCACAAGCATGTACAATGGTAAATCACTTCCCCTTACACTTTTCATTAAAACATAGTGTCGCACTCTCTGTTTTCTAACTCAAATTCAGCCCAACTGACTCAAGGCCTCAACCTTGAGTTTCTCACTGATTTATAATAAAGAGTTGCTGAATGAAATCTCTCTCAAGAGTGGATAGCAATCACTGAAACTTAGAAAATGTAATGAATGAACTACATCGGATTGTTAAACGTAATAAATGTTGTAATCTTTCGTATGTTGTTCTCTGTTTTCTTCATCATGAATGCTCAGGTATTTATAGTTGAATTGAAATAATTAGCCATTGGAGATATTAATGTTTCCGTTACACTCAGCTTCGTTCTCCATTAATGAGCATTAAATCCATTCAAACTTTGCTTACGTTTGAACAACAATGTTAGTTATTGTTGAAGCTAAGCTGGAGACAAAATGAGTTGTTCCCATGCCTTTTTATAAGTCAACCATTAATGCATTTATGAGGGTAGTTGGTATTCAAAAAGCCATTACATAAATAATGAAAGATCTTGTAGAGCATAGGTGTAGATGTCGGATGAAAAGTTGTTAGATAAAGCAGTGATCGAGCATTAAGCTTCAATGTTGGAGTATTGCAATGTAAATTTCAAAGAAAAACTCAATGCTTTTGCTAAGTACTGGAGCACAGATGATATTATTTGAAAAATAATCTCGATGCTCAAGTACTGAAACATAATGCTTCCATTAAAGTCAATGCTTTTAGTTGGTGCTTGAGCATGGGAAAGGCTTTTGCCAGTAAATCAGGTCAATGCTTGAGTGTTGGATCTCAGTGCTTGAGTACTAACTATGCTTTTAAAATTTGCTCGAGCATTTAGTGCAAGCAGAGAAGGAATAATATGTTTTAAAAACCTTAACACTCGAGCACTAGATCATGGTGCTCGAGCACTGTGAGTGCTGCCACAGCTTGCTGGAGCGTTTTTAGAATTCACAAGAGAAGCAGTAAAGAGTAGGGCCCGATGCTTGAGCATTGGGTTCCAGTGCTCGAGCATTGGCAATTCTTCCAATCATGTTGGTAGTATTTACTAACAGTACAACCATAGAAATCTTCAACACTCGAGCACTGAGTCCTAGTGCTCGAGCATTGGCTCTACTTTTGGCCTTTGCTAGAGCATTCCTTGACAGTACTGAGGAAAATCTTTCAACACTCGAGCATTAGATTTTAGTACTCGAGCATTGGCAATACTTTTAACTTCTGCTTGAGCATTTTATGACAGCGTAGACTGTAAACCTTGTATTGAGCCCGATGCTTGACTATTGAGGTCGAATGCTTAAGTATTAGCTTTGCTTGAACTTTATGCTTGAGCACTGAGTGAAAATATTGCATTTCTGAGGCACGATGCTCGATCATTGAGCTGTAGTGCTAGAGTATTCACACTGCTTGCATCAATGCTTGAGCATTCAGGATAACATTGCTTAAAATTTGAAGTTCTAAAACACGATACTGTAGCATTGTGTCCCAATGCTTGAGTATTGTCAATACTTTAACTTACTGCTCAAGCATTTTTAGAAAGCACTGAGTTGTAATTTTGAAAATTAACCATTATCATGCCAAACTCAAAGGGTTCAAGTTTTAAAACAGTTTTTTACTTCATAATTCCTGCAAAACATAAAACATCAATTTTGTTATCATCAAAACAAGACATTAACAAGTAATACCTCAGGTTTGCTTGGTTATTCCTCATCTTCTCTTGTTTGGTTACTTGATTCTGGTGCTAGTAATCATGTGATTAGTAATCTATGCTACTTAGATACATGTGAGTCTAATAATGGACCAATTAAAACTGTCAAAGTTCCTACTAGAGACACGCTCATTGTCATACATAAAGGAAACATCAATATTAATGATAACACCTTATTAAAGGACATGTTATATGCCCTTGGACTGTTATTCAATCTAATATCTATCTCACAGCTTACGTTGAGAGAGAATTGTGTGGCATTATTTTTCCCTGATAAATATATTTTGAAAGATATCTTGAGTGGGAGGATCAAAGGGATTGGTAGACGCCACATGATCTTTATCTGTTGGATAAAAAAATAGATCTACGTATTTTTTCTGATATACATAATTCCTACTTGTATTCTGTTCATTTAACATGTTCATTAAATTCCATTGGTGATAATATGTGGCATAGGAGATTAGGCCATTCCCTTTTGTGTGTACTGAAACAGTTTCTAGAATTGGTAAAACATGTTTCTTGTTTGAATAATACTGATTCTTGCGATGTTTGCATTCAATCTAATAAAACACAATTGCCCTTTTCCTCTAGTCATATTAAATATGTTTCTTGTTTTGAATTACTTCATATGGATGTGTGGGGTCCTTATAGAACTCCCACACACCAAGACTTCAAATATTTTTTGACTATAGTAGATGATTTTTCTAGAGGGACTTGGGTGTTTCTCATAAGGCACAAATCTGAAACTACCATGCATATTAAAACCTTTTTGACATTGTCACCAATCAATATGATGTTATTGTTAAAAAGGTTAGAACATATAATGGATTAGAATTTGTAAATTTAGAAGTCTAGAATTCCTTTCAACAAAAGGGTATATTGCATCAAACATCATGTCCCTACATACCACAACAACATGGAGTGGTGGAGAGAAACACAGACATTTACTGGAAGTAGCTAGATTTTGATGCTCCAAGCAGCCATGCCTCTAAAGTTTTGGGGGGAAGGCATTAAGGCTGTTGCATATTTGATAAATTGGATGCCTTCTAAAGTGCTTGGGTACAAGACACCTTATGAGTTAATTCATGGTAAACCTCCTTCATTGTCTCACTTAAGAGTATTTGGATGCTTAGCCTTTGCTACCAGATTACATGATTTTGATAAGTTTCAATATAAGGTCGATCCTTGTGCTTTCATGGGATATTCAACTACAAAAAAGGGTTATCTTTTATATAATTTTTGAACAGTACTAATGATGATCAGTAGACACGTTTCTTTTATAGAAAATAGGTTTCCTTTTATAGCTGGAGAATAACACTATCAAGGGGAAGGCAACACAAAGGGGTTAGAGCCTTTTATGTATGATACGACTGATTATTCCCATCCCACAGAAGATAGGGAAGCATCCTAACCGCTGCAAAATGACCTCTCAAATTCAAATGAAATTTCCAGTAGGATAGTACCTTCCCCACACATAATGCCACAGATTTTAAGGAGCCTCCAAAGGTACCCAAAAGAAGGTCTACATGACTTCGTAAAACACCTAATTGGTTAAAGGACTATGATTGCACAGGTCCTTCAGGAGACGTGGCTGGAAGTGGAAAAAAAGGGCTGTCCAATTCTAAGTCTGATTCTGTTGCAACGTCATCGATACAAAATATGGAACTGTTGTTAAATATCCTATACAACAACACTATATGACATATACATCCATATCTTCATCTCATAAATATTTCTTGAATTGTATTGATTATGTTGTCGAACCTTTGAAGAGGCTACAAAGGATGATAGATGGGTGACAACAATGAAAGAAGTCAAGGCCTTGGAGACAAATTAGACATGGGACATTGTTGATTTACCTCCTGAAAAGTCTCCTATTGGATGCAAATGGGCCTACAAAGTCAAATATGACTCATTTGGGAAGATAGCTAACCTAAAGATAAGGCTTGTGGTGAAAGGCTACACACAGAAGGAGAAAATAGATTACTATGAGACATTTTCACCTGTAGTGAAAATGGTGACAGTGAGGGTTATTCTTACTATTGCTGTCAGAAATGGTTGGAATCTCTATCAAATGGATGTACACAATGCATTTCTTCAAGGAGATTTGTATGAAGAAGTGTACATGAGTATTCCTCAAGGCTTCAACAAGCTGGGAAAAAGTTTGCAAATAAAACAAGTCATTATATGGGCTAAAGCAAGCATTACGTCATTAGAACACCAAATTGACACAGGCATTGATAAAAGGGGGTTTTAAACAATTCTTACATGACTACTCTTTATTTGTTAAAAGAGCTAAAGGAGAAACAACTATTATATTAGTTTATGTTAATGACTTACTTATAATTGGTAGTAGTGATAAGGAAGTAGAAATAACTAAGAAATATCTACATAGTCAGTTAAAATTAAGGATTTGGGTCATGCCAAATATTTCTTAGGTGTGGAAATTGCTAGATCCAGCAAAGGCATAGTACTTAATCAGCGAAAATTTGCTTTAGATTTGATAACTATACAGGGCTGAGTGCAACAATGCCAACATCAACTCTAATGGAACAAAATGTCAATCTGGTTGCTATACCAAGAAAAGGAACAACAGAAGCAGTAGGAGAGGAAAAGAAAATGAAAAATATCTGAGATATATGATGAAATATTAAGAAAGCCAAAAGTTTGTAGGAATATTGTAGGTAGATTATCTTACTTGACTGTAACTAGACATGATATTTGCTATGTTGTACAGGTTTTAAGCCAATTCCTAGTGGAGCCAAGACAATCTCATATGACATCAGCATATACGATCCTCCATTATCTCAAAGCAACGCTTGGGCTAGGAATTATTTTGTCCTCTGCCAGCCAAATGAAATTGGAGTGCTACTGTGATTCAGATTGGGCAGCTTGTGGGGACACTAGACGCTCAACTACAGGCCATTCAGTTAAGTTAGGAGGCTCATTAGTGTCCTGGAAATCTAAGAAGCAGAGTTCGGTGTCAAGATCTTCTACTGAAGCCGAATATAGAGCCTTGGGACATGTGACATCTAAGATTATTTGGCTGAATGGTTTATTAAAGGATCTAAATGTTATAACTACAAAACCTGCTTTAGTACATTATCAGATCATACTAAAAAAAGAGTACTTAGCAGCGGTTCATTTGTAGCGATTTCAAAAACCATGACTAAATAAGACACTTTATAGCAGTTTTACATCAAAGCGTTACAATCTGCGATGACAATAGGACAATGAGGTTAGTAGCGGTTTATAACAGCTAAAAAAATGCAGATCAATTCCCGCGAGATGGTAGGAATGACACGCCAAAATTTGTAGCGGTTCTTTTGTCAATTTGCAGCGGTTTCATTAAAGACAAACTATGCATAAATTAAGAGTCGTCAGGTGCAATGAACTTTGTTTAAAAAACCGCTACTAAATTGTGCATTTTTCTGAGGTTGTGCAACGTAATTTGTAGCTATTTGTTTTAAAATAACTGCAGCAAAAATGAAGAGTCTTGACATTAGTAGCGGTTTAGACAAACTGCTATTAAAGTGCGCAATTTCCCATTAGACGCGTTTAGTTTGCAGCGGTTATGCATACAACCGCTGCAAATTAGTAGCGGTTTGTCTGGAACCGCTACTAATGTAACGCCTATATAAACATCCTCCCCTATTTCTTCACTTTGTTTTTTCAAAAACGCCAAATCAGAGAGATTTTATATAGCTTTCTAATTTTTCTAAAAAGTTTTTTCAAAATATTTTTCTATCAATTTTAAAGGTTAGTTTTTAAAATTTTTTATTTATTTAATTTTATAACTTTTTAGTTTTTATTTTTTAATTAACAATTTTTTTAGATGGCTGATCAAGATCCTAATTGGAGGCCTGGGAAGGAGCTTATGATCCCAGGGGTGGAGATATCCTGAAGGAGGATGACGTGGTGTTGAGTGTCGACGACTTCAACATCGGCAATATCAATATCTCACTTTAGGAGGTTGAGATGTTTGAAGATTAGGACGTCGCCAGAGACAATGGATTCCGACACCCTTCTGTTGGTCAGTCCACTAGTTTTGAAGTGGACATTCAAGGTAAGTAAACAATTAATATATTATTCAATTAAATTCATTTATTTTATTTGATTATTAATAATTAAATATTTTATTAAATTGATGCATGAATTCAATGTGTAGATCCGACAAGGGCGGTGGTGACGAAGAAGTTGGCACTGAGGGATGTACACCAACTTCCCAATGGGCAGAGAGTCATCACAATGGGACGACGTCACCCTGCAATCGCGGGGGAAGGGCGGTCAGCTCTTCAACCGCTACCTGACTGAGCAGGACGAGTACTTCCTGCAGTTCGATATCAGCGCTGAGACCTGGAAGAGGATCCAGTAGAGCCTAAAGAACGTAGTGTGGGAGAAAGTGAGGTAAAATTTAAATTCTATATATCTTTGTAATTAATATTGATTATTAAATAGTTTACTAACTTTTATTTCGAAATTTGTTGCAAGGTAAATTTGTTGTGCGAAATGCGCACAAAGACTTTGCCATCTCAAAGATGGGCGATGGGTTGAAGAACAGGCGAAATCGCTTGTACCACCAAAAGGAGGGGATGAGACGAGGACTATCCAGGAGATGGGGATGGACGTCCTTGACACGGTCGACACAGTGGACTAGGCCAAGTTTGTCCGGTTCAGTAGGTCACCGGAGCAGCAGGCCATGTTGAGGAAGGCTGTGCGGAATAACCATTGATGAACTGGGCATCACATCTGTAAATTTCTCAAGGCTCATTCACACAGGTGACTCTCCAAACAATGAGTCGTATATTCTAGCATTAGAGGCACAATAGGTTTATAATGTCAAAGATCAGAAGCATAAAAATTGGAGTATGGTTGTTCATCTTAAGCCTAGAGATATTTATGACATGGGTGATAGCGATGAACAGTTGACGCATGAGGCGGAGCTATTCCATCATACCGATTTTCAAAACTTCTTTCCTGAAGGAGATGAAGATTTATCCCTTGTCAGAGCTTATGAAGAATCAGGTACATAATATATTTTTTATGTAACATGTATTAAAACCGTTGCAAGTTCACAAAAACCGCTGCAAACACTGTAACCTAAAATGATGCAGAAGCAACCGCTGCTACGACAAACCACTGTAAACTTCAGTGACATAAACCGTTGCGAACTAACGTGACCTAAACCATTGCTAATCCTCGCTGGACAGCCTATAAATATCCCTTGCCCCATTCTTTCTATGCATTATCTCTGATCTGATGTGCTCGTTGTTAATTCGTCTACTCGTTTTTGTTTTGTCTTCTGGTTTTGCATTGTTTTTTGTCTTTTTTTTTCATTTTTTATTTTTAATTAATTCTATTCTTTGTTTATATTCTTTATTTTTGTTAGGTTTTTATATTTTACTTTATGTTATTTCTTTTTGTTATTTTTTATTTTTACTTTATTTCGTGATTATTTATTTAATTTGTTGATGTTCCTTTTCTTTGATATATTTTTTGTTTAACTAGAGTTAATATATAAAAGTATAAAAATATTTTAATTAAAGGTTTAAATGTTTATATTATAAACTTCAAAGTTTAATTTTTTAATATATTCACTATTAGAAAAATGCGATTTAGCGACAGAAAATCCGTCGCTAAATGGCTATTTTCCGTCACTAAAACGAGGGTCGCTAATATTTTCCGTGGCTAAATAGAAATTTTCTGAAGGAAACTAGCCATTTAGTGATGGATTTTTCCGTCGCTAAATGGTATTTTTCTAGTAGTGATTGTTTATATTTAAAATTTTGACAAATGGGATTTTTTTATATTTTGATGACATTTAGTAGCAGTTCTAAAACCGCTACAAATTTTAAAAAGGCGCGAATTTGCATTTTAACTTAGTAGCGGTTTTAGAAACCGCAACAAATTTGTGGAGGGATAATTTTCCACTCGTCAAAAAAGGGTAGGATTTTCAATTTTTGTTTAGTAACAGTTCTATAACCGCTGCAAACGTCATGTTCAACTTATGCGTTTGGCTGGATCAGTAGCGGTTTTGTGTCCACTACAAATGTTCGCACGTCGTGCCCTCATCTTATTTATGTAGCTACTTTGAAGCGGTTTTATTACAAATGCTGCAAACTTAGTAGCGATTTATTGTATGTGCATCGCGGTTCTTTAGAACCGCTGCTAAACCAGTTGCCACGCCGGGTTTTGCGATGGTTTTGTAAACCGCCAGAACATGTATTTATAGCGGTTTTAACCGCTACAAAGTCATAAAATATAACCGCTACTAATACGGACCTTTTTTGTATTATGTGACAGTAAAGCGCGATGCATATTGCTAGCAACCCTGTATTTCATGAGAGGACAAATCACATTGAAATAGATTGTCATTTCGTGAGGGAGAAACTACAACAAGGTTTGATCATTTTGAGACATGTAAGGTCATCATATCAATTGGCAGATATTTTCATGAAAGCATTAGGACATGAAAGTCATTTGTATCTAATGAGCAAGTTAGGAACTCATAATTTGTATAGTCCCAACTTGAGGGGGAGTGCTAGAAATAGTGGCTAGAATTCAATTAGAGTTGGTTATTCTATTGCCGTGTCTTAGGGATTGGATCAGAACTATTGGGTCTATATAAGCATTAGACCCAGGACATTTGTACGCTGGCTTATTCTCATCAATGAAAGTCCATATTATTCATCTTATTGCCATGAGTTTGACAGGCTCGTTTGGGAACGCGGTGGAGAAGTGTTTTTATGTAAGCTGAGGTAAATATGTAGAGGATGTCATCTTGTTTTACGGAAAAACACTATTAAACGGATTTTTGACTTTTCCAAATGGAATGCCAAACAAACCCATAAATTTGAACATAAAAAAGCACACTTGTTGGATGAGGCCTAAACTCTTTGCTCTTTAAGTTTCGGAAGGGAAGGCACTTTTTTCTAATAAAATAAAATAGAAATATGAACGGAATATCCAGATTGTGACTCTATTTTGAATGGGTTGAATAATTTCTTCATTGACTTCAAATGTACATTCGTTTTCCTTATTCAATGGTATAAGAACAGGTATTTTGTTTATGCCTTTCGTGGTGCTAGCGAAAATTTTCCGTCCGCTGCATAATATCCATGTCTTGTTATGTTAATATTCTGATTCTGGTTTTCCCAGTTATGCATTTTACATGCCTACAAGTTTTTCTACTCTTTTAAACTCAACGTGTAAAAGTTTTAACCTTTCATAAGGCTGCTTAGCACCTCAACAGCTTTTTGGCTTTTTATACTCTCTCTTTGAACGAAAAGTAACAAGTTTCAAATTTTCAATGGTTCATTAAAAACTCATGTTTCAAGTGGAGAAATTATCCTGTCCTTCCTTGGCTTTTCAATAATTATAGATTTTTCTCTGTCATTAAGGCCTTAATAAGGTCTACTATTGTTATTTTCCATGAAACGATTCCATAATCCTAGATGAGCGCATGTCACCACCATTTTTTACACACACACACCACATATATATAATTGAGTATTGTGTTTGAAAATTGGTGTCCATTAGACTTAGCATTTTCTCTTCATTATAATTCTTCGACATTTTTTTGTTTATGCTTTCCACGTCATTTTATTTTCTTACTTATATTTTTTGATGGAATTTTTAGTCCGTTGAATTTAATTGCAAAATAACCATTTCAATTGATTGAGTCAACATTTTTCAATAATAAAACTAACGCTGTTGCGATTAAAAAAATAAAATGAAACTTTATGATTTAAATAACTAAGTGTATAATTTAAATATACAGAGGAGTAAATGAGTAATTTAACACACTTTTAACATGCAAGAGACAATAAAAAAAGATATAAGGAAGAAGATATTCTTAGAAGAATATTCTCTTTTCTTCCTCAATCATGAAATTCTTTACTGTATAAGTCTTTCTATTTCCATGAAATTCAGCGGGGAACACATACAAAGAAAATGGGATATAAAATAATTTAACAAAGGGGGAGAGATATCTTCGCAACATATCCATTTTTACACAAACAAAGCTAATTATTATTTTATCTTTATATATATATATATAGGACAATTTGTTTATTTCATCACACTAAACAAGCTCATCATAAAGAGTTGATACATATACATTTAGCAATACCTGCAATCACCACAAAAAAAATACAGTTTATTACCAATTGAACTTCAGTTTACTGACATAATATGTGACAGATTAGCGATAGAAAAGGATTAGAGATCGGATCTTTACAGTCGCTAATTTTTTTGTGACTAAAGAGTTTACTAACTGAATTTCAATTCAGTGACAAATTACAAACGAAAAAAAAAATTCCATCAGTAAATAATTACCTGTTTTTCTTTTAGTGAATGAACAAGGAAAAAAATTGATTCAAGTCGTACAAACCGAATTTTTTTATTGTTCAACAGAGGTGTTGGCAACAGTTGACTTGAGTGAATTAAGTTTACGATGAGCAAAAAGGAGAGCCATCAGCTTTGTAAATGGTACATCCCTTTCCAGCAAGGCAACAGTTACACTTTGGAGCAAGATGCTCATTCCCTGAAGATGTGCATGTCATGTATGCAGCATCCGAATAGCAATAGAGTGGGCAAGCTTCAACCCTGAGACTATTATCATTATCATTGCTCCCAAATAGTTGTGCCCCTGATGATTTGTCTTTGTTAATTAAATATTGTGATCCATCATCATCACAAGTTTTGCAATATCATGAAGAGGAACGAACGAATTACAGTTGAGATATATAAAAGGGCTGAGAGAGAGTAAGAGCGTATATAAAGATGAAATTTGAAAGAAAGCAAAGATGAACTGAGGATGATAGATAGTTAAATCATTGTTTACGATTTTTTTTTTGGGCATCCAAGACGCTTACCACAGAGTAAGAGCAAAAGGGTAACCGCAACCTTGTTGAAATCCATGTCTGGTATTATATTGTTGATGCTACGACCTCAGAATATCTCTCTCTCTCTCTCTCTATTGTGTGAGATTGTGTTTGTTTGTGTGTGTGTGTGTGGGGGGGGGGTGATTTATATGTATATATTGTCGTTATTTTTGTTCCCGGTACCCACATGAACAACTGGATCACGGCTTTGTATAACACAGCAAAATAAGGAGAATAGAGAGAAGAGTTGGGAATGTTTCACTGAGAGGGATCAGAGACAAGCAAAGAAAAACCGACTCAAAAATGCCTTCCGTTCAATATTTATTGCAATCTCTTTTACCACGGAAAATAATTGTTCAAACCGAAAGGGACATTTTGAATTAAAAAGAAAATTACACTTATTACCTCATAAAGTTTGATATTGTATTTTGACCCCAAAAAAACCCATGAGGCTTGACCTAATCACCAAGGGTGGAGGGACCCATTTTCCAATATGTGTGTGTGTGTGTGGGCGGCCGCGCAATATGAGTGGCCAAAGAGCAACGTGGGTTAAGTCAACCGGAGGGTCTAATTTTTCGTAATGTGATGAACTACAAATATCTGGTAGCGTTTCCAATAAAATCGTCTCAGTTAGAAGGATAAATAGAAAATATGAGTGGCCAGCGGAAAAAGGTGACCAATGGAAATTGTATAACACTTAATTATTAGTGGTCCAAAATGTCAATTTCGTAATGCACTCTAATGCTTCATGTTGATAATGGCGCTGTTTTATTTGACTTTCACAGAAGCAATCAATTGCGCCAAAGTTTGGGTTAGTGAATGAGAATAACTAAGGAGTCTTTCTTTACACACACAAACCCCGAAGAAAATTATGAAAGGGATGGAAAATTAATTGTCTTGAGGACGATTTCTATGTTAGCTAATTCTTATTTGCTAGTTAAATATAAAGGGAACATTAATACCCAAATTCCAATAATTTTAGTTTCTTTAATTATGGGTACTAGATTAAAATTTAGTACTACTCACCCTCAAACAGATAGTCAGACAGAGAGGACAATTCAAAATCTAGAAGACATGTTAAGGTCTTGTGCTATGGAGTTTCCAGGAAGCTGGAATCACCATATACTTTTAGCTGAATTTCTTTATAATAAAAATTGTTAATCTAGCATTCAGATGATGCTCTTTGAGGCATTATATGGTTGAAAGAATGGATCCCCTCTTTGCTAGATAGAAAGTAGAAATGATCAAACAAAAGATGTTGCCTGCTCAAAGTAGGAAGAAGAGTTGCATCGATAAGCGACGGAGATACTTGGAGTTTCAAGAGAGCGATCATGTGTTCTTAAAAGTAACACCTAACATCAGGATCGACATATCCATTAAAACTAAGAAGTTGTCTTATCTTAGCCCCTATGATGTTGGAGAGAATGGGGCATGTTACTTATCAAATTGCATTACCCTTGTGTGTCTCAACTCAAGAAGTATTATTCAGATCCTTCACATATTAACAAGGATAAAGAGGTTGAATTGAGAGAAAATTTAACATTCCAAGCAAAACCGAGTGGATTTTGGTTGTTATGGATAGGCAATTGTGAAATAACACCATTAGTTTGTTAAAGAATTTTTGGAAGGGAATGTCACTTTATGATGCTACAAATAAGACCAAAGAGTGAATGTGGTGTGATTTCCCAAATTTCTTTACCTTGGTGCAAATCTCAATGTTATGTCTATTTATGACATGGTTTTATAAGGTTAATGTGTTATGATATCTAAAAATTATCATATTTGATCTTTTGTGTAATTGTGCGGATTGTGGTCGTTTGATTTGCTTCCCTATTATTTGTGCTTTCCATTGATTTTCCTCTCCCAATTTTGAGGACAAAATTCTATTTAGGCAAAGAGAGTTGTAACATCCTAATCTTTATTTATAGGACTTAATTATTATTGACAAATAATTATTTCATCATAAATATAGTTTAAAAAACTATCTAAAATGTGAGTTAAAAGAATAAAATAAAATTATAAAGTGAAAATAAAAATAAATTTATAAAACAAAAACATGTTGGAATGACACTAAAATAGAGGGATTTAGAGTCTGTGTATATAAAGAAAAGAAAGAAAGGAAAACAATAAAGGAAAACTAAACGGAGGGGAGGGTGGCAAGAGAGGGTGCTATTTGAGTACCATCACATCACATCACATCACATCATCATCGCCAAGAGTCTCCTCTCCTACTCTATTTGGTGGCCGTATATATTCTAACTTCATTTCGGATCATTAAAATAATCAAAATTACTTTTTTACTTAATGTCCTAATAAAAGATACTCTAAATAATTTTATCTTTATAATAATAGCAATATAATACTGATTAAATGAAATTTTAGGGTTAAGATTTGTGATAAATATTGAATTTTGTCAATAGCTGTCTATCAAAATGTAGAGGGGGATCAATGATTAATTATATTCAATTCCGATATCTAATTTGACCATCATAATAATTTAAAATAAATTTTTAATTTAAGCATTTTATAATTTATTCTATATAAAATGCTTGTACCGATTAAACTTGAATTAGATATTTTATTAGTGTTATTGGATGTATTATTGAAGTTCTAATAAGGTAGAATGTTAAATAAATTAAATACTTATAATTTAACAAATTTATGTTGAAACCTTAAACTTTAAATTGTGAATGTTGTGCAATTGAAGTTAATTTATGCTTTAAATTAGTTGTTAGATTGAGAAGAATATTTTGATTTAGGTTAAAATAAATAGTTGAGAGTCCATTGAGGAGTAGAAATTTTGAATAATTATTTCAAGACCTTAAATGTATATAATCAAGTTTGTTATTTAATTTATGTGTTAAATTTGTATCTACATCATTGTGAAGATTAAATTGATTGTGGTTGATGCTTTAAGTTTGCAAGTCATGTTGAAGTTAAGGTAACCATAGTTAATTTATTTTACATGCTTGCATAGATTGTAAGACAGTTTCTATACTTTAGTTATTTATTTGAATCTTATTTCTATTTTAAAGTATTCAATTTTAGTGAAGTAGTAAGTATTTTTTAAAAAAATATATTTAGCTCAAAAATATGTTCGAAGAAATATTTTAGAACTTATCACTATTTTGAAGGAAATGTGATTTAATGTACATTTAGAGGATCGAAATATTAGGTTGTATTGAAGTAGTTGTGTTGACTTGTGATAATTGGACTTGTGGTGTGTGTGTGTATGCTTGCCTACACTTATGATATAGTGATTTGCCTTAATGTGGCTCAAACTCAAGTGGTGAGTCAGTCTAAACCTAAGTGGGAAGTCAACCTAACCTAAAAGGAAGGCTAACAACCATTTGATTCTATACTCAAGAGGGAGAACGAAAAGGCAACTGTTGGATTAATGTGGCTGTTGGACCTTGGCCTGGTTACTCAGCACATTAAGCTGAATCCATGTCATTGGCTGATATGAAGGAGTAGGATGGAGGGATTATTTGTTCATCATGATTGTATTGTAAACCTTGATTATGTTTGAATATTATATGTGGGCTCTGCTTCACTAACTTATAATCATATAACGTGTATTGTGTAAATCTATAGTTAGCTACTGCAACTTTATATCTCACCCCATTATTGTTTATTGTTTTTGGGAGAGATACGTAGTGGTTCAAGGTGTGAAGAAAAGGATTAGAAGTTCGGTAACTTCTATCATTATAGGCTTGGTAATTTAGATTAATTTAACAAAAGATGCATCTTTCCAAACTTATAAGACTTGAATACTTTGATTATATCTTTATGATTTTAAAGTGATATTAGATATGTCTGTAATTAATTGTCTTTTTGGTAGGTTTGAGATATTAGGAATTTATATGATGAATCATATGGAACTATACATTTAGTGGGAAATTTTATTAAGTTATTATTAATTGATTTTTGGTGACTTTTTATGGTGACTTGTGGACGGGATTTGTGTTCTAAGTTATACTTTATGTTATAGTTGGTTCGTCAACATGATGTCTCATCCATATCCCTTGTACTCTGAACTTTGATAAATTAATATTCACATCTGAAATTTTGAGGTTTAATATCAGGGGGTTATTGTTGTGACACTAATACAATTCCAAAATAATAAAAAAAATGTTATGCATGCATGAAGGTAAACAAGTGAGAACTACCTTCAAGTTAAGACAAAAAATATTATGACTACTTCAAGAGCTCTTTTATGGTAAATATAATAAACATTATCATCAATTTAAATGTGGAACCAGTTAACTTCCTAATTGGTTTTCATCTTCTAAAACTTTTGCAATAGCTATTTCTCCATCTTTCCTAACAACATTCTTATGTCCTTGTCTTACACCTTGATATGGTAGCTGTAAGACGATCATTATATGTCATGAAATTTCAAATGTAGTGCTAACTATGATCTTAAGTATAAGAGTAAAATAAGTGTCATGAAATTAAGGAAAAGGAAGATAAGAGAGAGAGAGAGAATTAGAGAGCGAGAGAAAAGAGTACGTAAGTGATGCCTTATATTTATAGGTACCTCTTTACATTATCAATGCAAATCAATTCCATGATTATTAAAAATATTATAGGGATATATGAGATCATGGGGATTATCCAGAGAAATAGACATTAACATAATATCCATAACACTCCCTATTTGGATCTCAATGACTAAACATGTGCATCGTTAAACAACTTTAAGTAAGAAATACCCAGTGGGACAAAAACCTTATAGAAAAATGAGTACAACATTTATTGATATACTTCATTATACTGCCTCATAGAAAAATGCAGTCGGACAAAACCTATATAAGGGAAAACGAATACAGCATGTATCAACTCCCTCTCTTAGTAACGTCATTGAAGATCTTTGAGCATGCAAAGTCTAATATCATGAGCAAAATTTGCAAATATTGTTAGACAAGTAACTTGGTGAATATATTTGCTAGAATTTCATTAGAACATATTTGTAAGATATTAATTTCATGATCCTTTTTAGGATTATGAGACAAATAGCACATTTGTGATTTATCAACATGTGGATCAAACTGGACTAAGGACATGGTACTTCAAGACCAATGGATGTGATTTATCCATAAAATACATACGCAAATTTCTTGATACAAATTCCCCTTGATACTATTATCACATTTCAAGTGTTCGAGATAAAACTCAATTTACTATATTTGATGTTGAATCTTTTTTTACTAGCCAACTATCTCACTGTACATATCTCATGACAAATATTAGTACAATATCCTCATTTAAGTATGTGATATCATTAAAATTATTGTCTACAACTTTATCTTTTATAAGTTCCCTTTTCTATAACATAACCTTTTGAAATATCGTCATTACTTTAAGGCACCTGATTCTTATGGGGTCTTACAAGTAGTTATGTCTTCCCTCCGTAATATGACCATCTTAATTATTTATTTCTTTCGCCTTTCCTTTGGAACCGATCATTTTATTATGCTTTTGGCATGTTTCTCATTTTCATTATACTACTTGGAGCTTTTCAATTGGAATATGAGATGTAAAAATTCTCATATAGATCAATCATTGCATCTATTAGATATTTTGCAATATACTATGAATCCAATATTTAGTGAACAGTTCATACTGCTATAATTGAAGATATAGATTTGATCGTGAAAATGCATTCTATATATTATCTTTTCCAACTACTCATTTTCCCCCTCATGTTAGGAAAACTTTGTCAAATGATAAACAATTATCATGCATTTGTTAATCCTCTTGTCCCTTCTATAAAGATAATTTTGTTTCATATGGAAACAAACAAGAAACATGATCATTTTTCTCAACTTTATTTTCAACTTGAATTGAAAATCTATCTATGAGCATTGTGGTGGATTAATAAGAACATATATTGTGCATTCAAGATTTTGAGATTAAAAATATCTGGCTACTAATTGAAAGACAATTATAGCGGGAGATTTAATAACACTTTGTTCGTATGATGCACTAATTTGTGGCAATATATAAAATCAAGCTTCCCAACAATGAATTGGGAATTTGCTCTCATAAGTTTTGATCTAGCTATTTAATGAATAATTGATAAATATGCTTTTATCAAGCATATAATAATCATTGAAAAGTCAAGGAACAATCACTAACAATTTCAACAAAAAAAAACATATTGGTCGATTTATCAAGGATCAATGCACTAAATGTAATTTTAACAAATTTGAAAACTTCAAGTTGCATGTTGATCGTAAACACTAATATGACCATTCTATATATGCATCTAGAGCCGGGAAATGGGCCCAACCCACGGGTTGAGCCCGTCAACCCGTGGGCTGGGGCGGGTTCGGGCTGCCATTTAGCAGCCCCGTTTTTAAAACGGGCCAAACGGGCTGAGCGGGTTAGGGCGGGCTGGCCCGCGGGTTGGCAGGCCAGCCCGCCTTTTTTATTTTTTTTAATTTTTTTAAAAATAATATTTTTATAGCTTTAATAGGAAGATGATGATGTTTCAATGGCTTCAAATATTATTTTAAACCTTATTATTTCATCTTAAATGCATACTTACTTTGAAGATTGTTAATTATGTATTATGTTTTTGTATTATAAACATTGTTAATTATATTTTTTTA
>JANTPZ010000018.1:0-12097 GCA_025593235.1 Vachellia pachyceras | reverse complement strand
AAATTCAAAAAGTTGGAGCAGAAGCGGTAGAACGGAGCCCAATAAATTTTTTTTTGGAGCAAGCCTTGTGAACGGAGCCCAATATATTGATGATATTGATGGTGCGCGGGAGGTTTGAAATTCAAAATGGAAGAGGAAGGGAGTGAAACGGAGCAGGAGACGCGTCTTTTTTTTTTTTTGATGCAGAATGAAGATAAGAATAACACAGAGGACGAGGGTTTTTTTTTTTTGTTGGAAGAGGGAATGGTGAAAAAGTTTTATAGGTTATATTGATGCTGTAGGAAATACGAACGCCACGAGTTGTACAATTACCGACTGCCTACATTTATTGAGTTGGATTGAAAACGCATGCAATAATTATCTATTTACACTAAATGTAGTAATTGTCGTGTGGTAATTTGTGGAGCCGGGTGGCAATTATTTGACCATACAGCCCCAAAAGAGTCAAAATCAGGCCAAACCAAACCTTAAATGAATCATATATATATATATATATATGCTTATTTCAAGTTTAGCCGTGGCCAATTAGTTTTACTCGTAATCTAATCATAGTCTATGGTCTACCCTCTTCTAATGCATACTACTAGGTCGGTTCTTTGTGGAATTTTATTTATAAATTCTAATATAACTCCACCACTATTTCCTATTTAATATAAAAGTTAGTTAATTTTTATATTAAGTAAGTAAATTAATTAATATACTTATTACTTTTTTCAGATTAATTTGTCTTGCTAATAAATCGATATATAATTCAAGGATAAAATTACATGTTTTATGATAAATGTTCTTACAGTCAACTAATTTATTTAGTTATCTGAATATTTTTTTAATAAAGTAAACTAGTTATTGCATTAAAGATCGAAGATTTATTATGATTTTTTTATACAGAAAATTTTTAGGAAAGGGGTCGGGCTCACACACTATCCAAGGGCAGGGCACCTAACTCATGACTCACTGGGGCCTGTCCCTGCGGGCACGGGAGCATGTCAAGCAAGCCCTTTAGTTCTGGCCACATAGGTAGGTCAACCTAGCTTCACTAAGCTGTGGTGATGCCTCCCCAAGCGCCGCGACTGGAGCCACAACAAAGTGACACTCCCCATGATCGAACCCTCTCCCTTTAGGTGAGAGTATTAGTCCAATCCTTTTATCAGTTAAACTCACGGATGATGGGTGATTTATTATGATTTTAAAGTAGAGTGGACAAGCTCAATTGGATTATTTTTGTCAGAAGATGTTTTAGGACAATCGAGATAAATGGCCCCGAATCACCGGTAGTGAGTAGGGGCACCATAACTGGGAATATAATTTGGGATGTTAAAGTATGATGGCCCAAATTGAAAATGCGGGCTTCGATTGCGACGAAATTATCTAAACATATAGTAGGGAATATTATACATTTTAGTGTCAAATCTAATTTCCAAATAACGAACGGATGTAATATAATGCATGTTTGGTAATAACTTCTTCCTAACAGTGTATGTAAATCAAGATAAAACATATCAAAATCCGTAAAAATCATATCGAAATCTATAAAAATCATCTCGAAATCCGTAAATTCTTTTCGGAATCAGTAAACTCTTTTCTCCCACATCTCAAAATCAGTAAAAATCATATCGAAATCCATAAAAATCATCTCAAAATCTGTAAATTCTTTTCGGAATTAGTAAACTCTTTTCTTCCACGGATTCCAGCTGCACGACATGGAATAAAAGACTAATTATTTGGTGGTATAAAATAATGATCTGGAGTTATTAGTCGAAAAAATGAATCGTGCTGCTTTTATTAGATTGCTGTGTCGCTTTTCTTATTGGAATTTTTTTTATGCATTATCTGTGTGCATATATATATCTGTGTGTGTGTACATATAATTGTTTCTGTTCCGTGTCTGCTTACTCTGCTATGGTATAGCAGCTGTGTGTGTGTCAGTTTATACATCCATTATTGTCCAGATAGATATTGATGATTAATCATGGAGGAACGCTGAAAACAGTGTTAGGACGTCAACGTTGAATGGATCGGAACGTAACATGCATTGTGTGTCATATTTAAGAGAGAATACCATTAAAAGTGACCATATATAGAAGACAAGTGAGTTTCTAGAGTGCAGCTATTCGACTTGTTTGGTAAAGTGATTGGAAAAGTCAAACTTACGTTTACCAGTATTTTTCTGTAAAACGAGATAATCTCCTTAACATATTTACCTTAATTTAGGTAAAAGTACTTCTCTACCGCTTTCCCAAACGGACACATTAGCTTACAAGGTGAAAGCAGCATTCTCGCGCCACCTTTTTGTAAAGTTGGCATTTCTCTACTTTTGCCGATGTTCCAGTCATTAACACTCCTTGCTCCTATACATGCATAATTACGATTTACTTTACTGAATTACCTAATTGAAGTGATAAATATTGTTTGCAGCGTCAAATTCCATCTGTAATTGTTGGATTCCGAATCCCTTCTTCAATGGTCTGAATATTTAACTTTGAGCCATTTGTTAAATCGATTTAGAATTCCATGAGCGATTACACCTTCCTAGAATACTGTTCGATCATTCGTAGTGATATATTGAGATTGAATTTTCTAATCGTTTCTCATTCTCTTCTATCAGTATCCTTTACGTACGTGCATGTTGCATGCATCAGCTTTGCTATCACAATCTAGACTTTAATTGATTGCATGCAACTCTGTCTCACCAGGACATCGATCCAAATACTCTTGTTTCCTTTATCTTTGTGATCAAACATACAACCTCATTATAGCTTGCCAGGCTAGTTTGCATCATCCATATGATTAAAAAATGGTTCCTGCATTTATACTTGGTCTGAAAATTCAACCGGGTATATGTGGGGGGGGGTGTATGTAGTTAGATAACAGCTTGGGCTTCTCTTGGCTATAAATACAACACACAGAAACAGACACACACACACACACATGCTATATGTTACGTTCTTTAATCTGAGCAATCCCTTTCTTGCCACTAAGGCTTACAAGCCCTTTCCCATCTTTCTTCCTGTAGTGACTTGGATTCTGAACTTTGCAGAAAAGTCATCATAAATACATATTGAGTGGTTAAAGCGACTGTGTTCCCCATTATCTTTATGCTCCCTTGCTTCATTCCCTTCTTAGTTTAAAATATAATTCACTCTCAACTATATCGCTGAGGTCAATATATAAATTACTGTTAACTCGTTGAATATACGCATTTGTCTCAAGAGTTTCAAGTGATTGCTTTCAGCGTGCTTCCAAACACAGCCACAGTACATGTGGGAGGCCTATGAATGAACATAGACTAGCTTTACTTGTCAATGAAGGCAATTGAATTATATTGGTGCATGACTTGTGAGTTTGTATTAACAAATCCAAACTTAAATTCTTGTTTTTTAAAAAAAAAGTTGTGTGTCAGCAAAGTCTACAATTGATAATGTGTTAGGTTACCTTAAAAGACAAATGAGACTCTGGCATACGTAGCTTCCATGGCATACACTCCTCCGCACGATTTGTTTTCTCCATGTCTTAAAAACTAACAATATATAGGTTTAAAGCAACCAATGGGTGCGTGACGTGTGGATTTATACATCTGAAATGCCCAAGAATATTCACACTTGAGAGATCACTAATTAACTGGGGTGATTATTATTGATGATTACAAAATGCCTTGATCAACTTTAATTGTCGTTCTTACGAGAGTCTCTGAAAGTTAAACTCAGTGAAGCTAAGGGCTAAAGTTGAGAGGGATGGAATAATTGATCACACATGGAGACTAATTAAATTGCTAAATATAACTAAGGGTTAATACAGTCTTTGATCCTTTAAATCATGAGGCATGATGGTACAAATTTTTATTAGATCCACTACAAAAAAAAAGGTTTATTCCTGCAGATTTTCTTACGGATTTTTACCAAAAATCCGCAAGAAAAAAATTTCCTGAATCCGCAGGTATAAGATTTGTAGAAATTTATTTTCCTGCGGATTTTAAATCCGCAGGTAAAAATCCGCATGAAAATCCGCAGGTAATCCCAATAGAATGTTTTTATAAATAATTATAGGTATTTTTGTATTAGAAAATTCAAAAAAAATGACTACATAATCTTTTTACCATAAAATAAACTTAAAAGAATCAATGTCATTTACAAAAATATATATTTCATTAAGGATTCATTGAACTAAAATATACATATGGAGACCCTTCTTTCACTAAAATACACATAAGTGCTCGACCATGCCTTCTAAAAATGTTAAACTTTTAACATTGCTTGATTTGTCTTTCTTTTTCTTTTTATCCTTCAATCTCTTCTCTATCTTGTCAATCACAGTTTCGGCATCTGCAGATTCATTCACTCCATTAGAAACAGATTCAGAAGCTTACTTTCTTCTTCTTCTCTTTGCACTTTCTGAAGATCTCAAAGAGGCATTCATCTAGCAAAGCTTCGATAGATGTCTCTGGCTTTCATTCAAACCATTCTCCGTCAAAACAAAAGGTGCCATGACGCGAGATCTCTTCCGAGGAGCGAAGTAAACATCAACAAGGTTGCCAAGAGACAGTAATAGATTAGATTCCTTGGAATTAGTATATATTGATCCCCCAGGGCAAAAATCATCACCTCCTGATAATCATAAACACATGCTAAGTCAGGAAAACTAACTTTCTACAAACAAAAATTGACTAGACAAATTGATTTAGTGAGCACATACAAAAAAATGAACTATCGAGTCTGTGAAGGAAGCCATGGAGAAAAATACAACCAACGACATATGTTAATAGAAGTCATTAAGCTATCCTAAACTGGCAGAAGGATTAAGATTTGGACTATATTTCAGCAGAAAATGTCAGCCTCAAATACGTGCTCAAACAGACTATTTCTCTCTTCATTAAAAAAAAGATCCATTACATAAATCCATACTCGATAAGCCATCTCTCGCAATATAGACTAGAATCTGAAACCCTGAATACCCCTCAGCATCAACGAGAAGTGTTGCATGAAAATTAAAATAACAACTAACCCCCGATTACAAAACAGATACATTCCTATCCTCCACATATCAGTCAGTCATCGAATACAAAATAATAATAATAATAATAATAAAGCATGTAGCAACTGGGAAAAACACAGGAAACAACTAAAAGCATGGCCTGGAACAAACTATTTACACGATCAACTACCAGGATTAAATAGCGCAAAACGAGATTATCATAAAAAAAAGAGACTTCAGTTTCTATTCTAAGCTTACATTCATCTGCATTTGTCTCAGCAATCAATGCAAAACACCCATTTTGGGTCTCCATAGGAGCAGTCCAAGTTGCTCCTATAGCCTTTGCACAAGTTGCTCCTATAGCATTTGTCTCACTGGCATTATCTAGACTAACAATAATCGGGGACCAAGCCTAAAAGAAAAACATAAATGTTTGTAATCTATTTCAACCAGATTCCAATGTTAGCAATTATACGCAACCAGGAATAAAAATCAGAACAGAATGCATGAAGATGATTAATGGTATTTGATAATACCTCTTCAACTACAACCAATGGGTTTTGAAACAATGGTTCAAATTTTCAATTACAGTAAAATCTTATAGCCCAATTTCTCAGCACTTGTAATTGCAATGCAGTTTACACTTTACAGTCTAAAATGCATCCTTCCTTGTTGAGGAGAAAAAACCAAAAAAATGAAGCCTCAATTGAATCTTAAAGGGCGGCTTATTTTAGGCGTTCACAGTAAGTGGGCATAAGTGTAACGGGATGAGGGTAGAGATTTACAAAGTTGGTGATGTTCCATGATCTGAAACAATTGAAGCAGCACGAACAGCACTTAGAAAAGCAATCTCTGCATATATGAAGGTAATGAAGAAAGAAAGTAAAAAAAAAAGATCTTTTTAGCGTACAGCCGTCGTAACCCACGTTTGGTTGGCCAGAAATTGCATAAAAAATGTGAAGTGATCCAGAACTTAAGGAAATTCCCATAGGACCTAGAACATTCACCAAGGCTTGTTTTCTTTTTAACCGTGAAACCCAGAAAATAAATAGCTAAAACCCATAAAAACATGGCTTTTGCGTTTGCTTTCTGAAAAACCAAACATAAATTTCTGGGAATATGAAGAGCAAAGATTTCAGTGAGCATAAGAGAAGGGAGACACGTACTGTCATCGCGAGACTCTTGACTGTCCTTAGTTTCCGAGGCATCAAAGACGGCCAATATATTCTCCTCAAAGCCTCCTCTGTTCCATCCCCTATTGCTAGTGATCAGGAATCAGGAATAACCTAATCCAAGAAGATCGGAAATGTAGTCAAATGAATAGAAACAAACCTTGGATCTAAGATGATCAGAGGCAAAAGCGGAGTCTATGTAAGCGAAGCAAAGAGCAGGATCGCGATGGGAGGCGGAGGCTTTGACGGCTTGAGCGGCGAGAGATGGAGAAGTAGAGGAAGAAGGAGAGAAAGAATTTCCAAGGATCGATTCAACTATAAACGAACTCAAATTTCCGTTGTTGCGAAAGTCACAAAATAATCCAAGCTTCCAATAAGAAACGGGGGAGGAAAAATGGAGAGAAGGACTGGAGCAGAGACGCGACGACGGCGATGGATGAGGCAGGTGCTGGCAGAGACGCGATGGAGGAGAGGTATGGAGTAGCGACGAAGGCGATGTCTCCTGGTGGGTATGGCGCCAGATTTAGACGCAAGGTCTACTTCCAGGGATGGGATTGAAATTTGCGGGATGGGTTTTTAAATTTTTTTAAAAATAAAACAGTACCTGCGGATTTTCAAATCTGCAAGTATTGTTTTGAAATTTTTTTTAAAAATTAAAAATTACCTGCGGAAAAAAAATCCCTCGGTAATCTTTTTTTAATTTTTTTTAAAAATAAATAATTACATGCGGAAAAAAATTCACAGGTATTTTTTTAAAAAATTAAAATTTACTTGTGGATTTTAAAATCCGCAGGTATTTTTACCTGCGGAAAAAAATCCGTAGGTAATTTTTTAAAAAAAATTAATATTTCCTGCGGATTTTCAATTCCGCAAGAAAAATCCGCAGGTATATATATTATATTTTTTTACTAGTAATTTACCACACCATTTCCTTGTTCAAACTAGGTTATTTACACATTATTATAATATATCCACATGCCTTCACATATTCACAAGTAGAGCTTTCTGGTATACAAAAGTTCCAAAACACTTAAAATATGTACAAAGCACAAACATTAAGTAGCTTTGCAACCAAAAGAACACCATTTGCTTTCCTTAATCTTCTCTCACATTGCCTTTACCCTTACTTGAGTTTGCACCTAAAATGGTTATTTTGGAAGAATGAGATTTCAAAAAAATCTCAATAGTAAAAATACCAACACATGTACTAATATATATGACAATCATTTATCACTTGCTTACATATGTATGAACATGTGATATCCAAAATTTCAAACACTTTGCATATCGCCAAAACATGCTAAAGACACATCAATCACACATTCAACTTTACAAAATTGTCATAAAACAAAACACAAATAATAAAAAATTATCAATAAAATCATTAGTGCAAGGCTAGTAAATCTTGCTTCCTTAGTCCTTCAACTTTCTTTGGACTTTAAAACTTTCCCTTTTGCTCTTCCAAAGTGTTTCCTTGGCAATATACTTTCCTACATATAATATTTCGTAATGAATATTAATGCCAAGTCATTAGCAAGCCTTAAAACACTTCAAAACAAAGCCAAAACCTCTCTTGAACACTATGAACCGTAAAGCCCTTAAATTTGCTAAAATAATTCCATTGCTTCCAAAATCATTTTCTCACTTCTACTCTACACAATTTTTCATTCTAAATCCAATGGAAGCATCAAAATCATAAAAAACTCATTCATTCCCACTTTTCTTGTATTGACCGAAAATCCACTTATGAAGAAACCAATGGATTTTTTTAAACTTCCATTGCATGTAATTGCATTTTTTCTTAATCCCAAATCACTTGATATATAAAACACCATCCCCCTAGGGTTTGAGAATCCAAAATTCCAAATACAACAATAATCAACAAAAACTAGACACCAATCAACCACTTAACTTGCAAAGAGTTGTTTGATACCAATTATTTGATCTAAATCCCTCTCTTTCTCATTTTCTCTCACTAAAACCAGAAATTCCAGCAGCCTTATTCCACCAAAAATCAAGAAACTAAAACGATAAAAATGAAGAAGAATGTCCAAGGAGCAAGGATATGCAAAAGATTGTATGAAAACTCAACTTCACCTTGGATTTTTTGGAGATTTTTGCTCTCTTGAGTTCTTGGAGATTCACATCTTCACTCCAATCTTGCATGAAAACCAGATTTTTGCTCTCTTTCCCTTCCGTCTTAAAAGAAACTTGTGGCATGTGTCACTTATTAACTTGTTCACCGTCTAGCTTACCGCAAGCGTACGGGTCATAAGTAGTATAAAAATATCGTTCCCACAAGGACTAACACATAAGTGAGTTAATAAATGCAATTATGTAATTAATTATGTTGAGTGAATCAATTGAGTAATTTGTGTCTTAAAGACTTACCAAATTCAATAAAAATTAACAATAAAATGAGGACACCAAATTGGAATTTTGAATCAATGATGAGAGATGCCTAGGATTATTTTTCACCATTGCAATTCATGAGATTTAAATACATACAACTTTATTAGTGATTAAATGACATTTCATGCTTGTCTAAGGTTCAAAAAGCAATTGATTAAGCTTTCTCAAGTCATAACCAAATTAATATCCTCATTTAACATGCACAATCTCTTGCTACAATTAAAAGAAAATAATCATTACGTAACAACCTTACTACGACAATGCTAGGTTAGTAACTATATCTCTATGTTAGCAATAAACCATTCATTTGATTACTAAATTTCAAGTCTGGCATATTTTATCTAAGTCCTACAACTAAATTAACTCTCTCAAGCTTAATTTAATTGGACAAATCAATCTAAGTGGTGGCCAATCAATTAGACGCATTAGGCACAAGATAAAATTAACATATAATTGTCACTAATCACGAAAGAAAGTATTATCCAATCTCAATCCATGCAATGGTTCAAAATAATCCTAGTGCATATTACTTAACTACTAAACATTTCAACCACAAAAGCAAAATATTGAGGAATTAAAGCCATGAAAGGGAAAATACAATAGGAACAACAGCGAAAATGAGGAATTAAAGGGTCCCCTGTGCCATCATTGTGACATAGAGGATTAATTCAAATGAGTCAACTGCTTCCTTTATCTCTCTGTTTCTCTGATTCATGCACAGTCGATAGGGCTTCTCACTGTTGTGACGGAACTGTGGAGTGTAACACCTCCTATTCCCCCCCTATATCCTCATATTAGATCACTTTTGAACCACTCTTGGGCCTTGGATAACTTAAATTGGGCTTTTTATGAGAACTTGAAATTTTCAAAAACGGAAAACGATGTTATTGTTCACTGGCCCATTTTCCAGATTTCTGGCCCAACTTTAAAAATTTATAATTAATTCTAGAAAAATCGAAATTGAGGGATTCCAATTTTTAAATTTATCTTATTAAGTGAACTATAGGGGAAAAATACTCATTGGCCCAAAAAATTGCCCATTTGAATCAGTTTATTCCAAAATCCTGTGCTGTCCAAATGACCACTTCCAGTTTTTCCAGTTTTTACCTTAAATTTTGAAAAATCATATCTCCTAATCTACACATCCAAATTTCACAAAATATTTATCATTTTAAATCTTAGGATGTGTAGTATTCAACTGGAATTTTTCAGCTCAATTGGAGCTCGTTTACTATTTTTAATTCTCACGTGAAATAAATTCATTTTTCAGGGCTTTTGGAACTCTCTTGTCTTGGAAAACTTGATTTTTCTTGTAAAATTCCATGAAACCTCTTTTGCCATGTGATTTCCTTTCATTGCATGCCCAACTTGTCTAGGTTCTTTAAATGATATCATGCATGCATCCGCATAGCTTCACCATCATAATGTAGATGTTTATCATTACATGCCAACATAAGCTCATCTTAAACTTAAGCATATACACATCTTCCACAAATCACCAAAAATTCACACAAGCAAGGAGATCATCTTAATCACCCATAACTTTTTCCTTACCCTTGATTGAATTTGCACCTACATTGGTTAGTGGGGAATAATGAGATTTTTGAAAATCCCAATAGCAAAACTAACTAACAAAACTTGTGAATGTGCATGTAATACTTTCACTACTAGAAAAATCAGATTTAGCGACGGAAAAATCAGCTTTGGCAACGGAAAAATTCCGTCGCTAAATTGAGGGTCGCTAAATTTAGCGACGAAATTGTCAAATTTAGCGACGGATTTTTTCCGTCGCTAATTAGCGATGGATTTAGCGACGGAATTTTCCGTCGCTAAATTTTATTTTCCCTCGCTAAATTGCCCTTTTCCCTCGCTAATTCCGTCGCTAATTAGAATATTATGCCTTACTTTTTCATTGCTACATTTCTTTTTTTCCTTGCTAATTCCATCGCTAAATTTCCTTTTTTTCCCTCACTAATTCCGTCGCTAATTAGAAATTATGTCTTACTTTTCCGTCGCTAAATTTCCTTTTTCCGTCGCTAATTAGAATATTATATCTTACTATTCCGTCGCTAAATGCGTTATATTCCATCACTAAATAGGCAACTATATGTATTTAGCATCACTATATTTGACAATTTTATCGCTAAATCCATCGCTAATTTTAAATATGAATCAAATACGTATTTACAAAAATATTTTATAAACAAAACCTATTTAATCAAAATTGACCCAAAAATAAATTTTAAATAGTAATATCAAGTACAATGTATCTTTAACCTTAAACACACTCTAATGTTTGATAAAAGTCTCAAAGTTAAAAAAATACATATATACGTTAAAAGCTCCAAACAATACAATCGTTGTTCAGTGATTTGGATTTGAATTCTTGGAAGACCAACTTTACTGATTTGATCTTTGAAGAATCATAGCTTTCTTGACATTTATGCACATCACTTGACCTACAAATAATAAAATACAGTTAACATTAGTAATAAAATAATCATTTCAATATATACATATCTATATATAGCATGATTCTAAGCATCCATTTCTAGAGTTAAAGAGATCAAATGTGATGGGAGTTAGTGAACATAAAATGAATAAACACACAAGAGGGCAAACAAATTCAAAAAAAAGTTTTCAAAAGCCACTTTTTCACTTCCAAAGGAACACATCACAAATTAAAAAAGGTACATGGCCAAAACCTGGTGAAACAGAACCCATCATAAGATAGGATGTTATATTAGCATCAACTACTAGAGCAACACGAGTAAGTGCAGAGCAGTGACCATAGCTCCCTATCCGAGAAGCATCCTCTCGTTGATTGGAACCACAGCCAATGAGCATACTCTCAGACAATGAACAACAGTTACATTTTCGCTTGAAACAACAAAAACTGCATACAATAACCTAGAAAATAAAGAACTCATGTTAAAGTTGCTCGTTAAGGAAGCATAAAAAACTCCCAGTCAGCAAGACAACAATTAGACAATCTTTAAGCAACAGGAGAATTAAGATCCTCACCAAAGGCTACTTTTCCGTCCCAAATACTTGCACCATTTTTTGTAATTTTTAAAGAGTTTTTTCATCACATCTGTCAGTGCACGATCATCCAGCTAAGCAAATAACGTGAAACAAGTCAAAATCAGATCCACCAAATCAATAAATTCTTATAGCAAAAATTAATAAAAAAACTCATCATCAGATGTATGATTCCCAGATGATTAATATCGCCATCAGAATGGTTCAGAAGCAACATATGCATGGTGCACAACTACATGACCCAAAACAAAAGGGGAAAAGGCCAGAAGACAACCCCTTACAGATGAAAGGAAGCAATAATTTGCCATATAAGCTTTCATCACTAGAATAAATCACACAGTTCATGACAATGAAGCCAAATTAAACATGTCAAAATTGTTTCAGTTAAATTATATGCTTTACTCAAAACTTGACAAGCCATTATAGCCAGATGGAGACCCTTGATAGCAGGGGAAAATGCAAGCTAACTGTCATGACAAGCTTTAACCACCAAAGGAAATTAC
>JANTPZ010000016.1:0-11601 GCA_025593235.1 Vachellia pachyceras | reverse complement strand
ACCCTAGTATTCGACTCTAGAACAATATGTCATCGTCTATAAATGTTATTGTATTCATCAACAGTAAATATGCAATAACAGAAATGTTCAGCTTCTCAGCATTATTCTATCTCTAATCTTCATCTCTGTTACTCTTCATTGTATGCTTATCCTCTTCATTCTTGTGGCAGCAATTCCATTTCAAAAAATGATTACATCCAGAATTAACAATCAGAAACAACAAATCCAAAGAAACAAAAGATAGCCACGACACAGAGGAAGAAGAATTAGGAGATACTGACTAGCAATGTTCACGATTTCACATACACGTCATCCTATTCTTCACAACAACAGAACCAACGGCCATGTAATAACCAGGAGTTCAGGAGAGTAGTAGGTTCACGGACTTGTAGTGGTGGCAATCTGTGATAGAGAAGAAGCGATTGCCGTCAAACACAATAAGCTGGGGGGGAGGGTGCCGCCAACAGCGACGGGTTTATGATTACAAATTGTGCATATGTTTTGCGATTTTTTACGTACTACGTGTTCATTATCCCGTGGTTAAAGCTTACATTTTGTTTATGATGTATTATGTAAATGTGTGAGATAAATTTTATCTCAAGTAAACATGATTATCAAAGCTATACCAAACATAATGATGACCTAGTTTATTGTTGCTTTGAATTCAATGAAATTATACCCGTGAGTGCGTGCGTGTGTGTTAGAACAAATGCTATTTTATTGTTGCTTTGAATTCAATGAAATCATAATGTTCTAATATGATAAGTCTATAAAAATAAAGGGAATTAACCTAATCTCTAATATAATGTTTGTAATAAGATAAAACGAAGATTTATTAATTTATTATAGTATTTGGATACATTAATGATGACCTAGTTTGAACGCTTATACGTGGAAGTGCATGAATGTCCGCTCATGATGTGATGTCGTTTCGCTCCTCTTCCACCTCTGGTTCTTGTCTTGTTTTACACGTGCATGTAACTAATACAGAATATAATATCCTGATATACAGTTGGCACAAAAATACACTAATATGTAAGTATATATATCATAACAAAGAGATATATATATATAGAGAGAGAGAGAGCTTATAACGTTAGAAAACAACAAACAAGCAGACACATTCAGCATGCGGTTCAAGTGGACGAAATTTCAACGAACATTCTTCTGGGTTGGAATATTAATGGCGATATTTTCTTTATATATATATATATATATATGATAGAGGGATATATACGCATAATCTAAGTTGACAACAAATTTTAATTTGATCCGTAAGTTTAAAGAGTATATTCAACTTGTTAGTTTCATTTAAGGAAAAATGATTTTTTTAATAAATTTAAATATTGATTCTACAGTTAAGGGTTGATAATTAATATATAATTGAATTTGAAAATACAAAAAAGATTATACAAAATTTAATCATATTTAGTTATTATTAAAGAATTGAGAGTACACTTTTTAAATTTTAGGGATCAAATTAAAACTTCATAAAAAATTCAGAGGCTAAATATACACATAAATCTTACATATAAAGCTATATGTTAACTACTGGGATTAAATTACAATATTTTTAAGCTTAATTCATAGTAATTATCTAAAAAAAAGACTTAAACTCTACTTGATTTAACTTTATGAGTGAAAATCTTTTAACTTAAAAGACTTTACCTTTTCATTCGGGGATAATTGTTATTTAAGCGAAGCTGGTAAAGACGGAATCTCTGAATGCGTAACAATGGAAGGGGAAGGAGTTATTAGCCAATGTAATGCGAGAAATGAGAAAAAATGTTTTTTTTTTGCCTTCTTTGTCTCGCTGTGTGTGGGGGTCAGAGTACTGATTAATAATGAAACTTGGTTTTACTAAAAAAAAAGATAATGTGCTCGTTTGGGAAAGTAGTAGAGAATTACTTTTACGCAAGCTGATGTAAATATGCGAAGGAGATTATCTCGATTTACAGAAAAATACTATTGAATGTGCTCTTGGAGCGTGTAGAAGCTATGCTGGACAAGCCTAATGAAACTTGGTGAGCTTTGGGGGTGGTAGGGAGCACAACAAGAAAGGTGTAGGAACAGGATAGGGAGGAAGAAGGGTGTGAAATTACTACTAACATAGAAATTGTTATATAATTTAATGTTGTGCATGTCCATGATTACTTTAGGAATGAGACTAATTATATTGAAATTAAAAGGAGGTTACAACATCTCAAAGAGAGGAAACAAATAACTCACAAAACCTAAGATAAAAAAATGGACCACAAAAACCATAAATCAGGCTTAGAAGAACAAGCATATAAAATATATCCTATGTAAACAAAATCTGAAACTTGATCAAAAGAAACTTAACAAACATTGTTCCCTAATAAAGCCTGTGGTTATGATGAACGTCGATATACCCCATCAAAAGGGTAAGACCCATTCAATTAAGTTTTGACAACCACATGACTACCAATTTTGCTTAAAAGCCATATGTAACTAGGGTTCCTAGTCAAATTCCGGAGGAAATATTAAAAGAAATAGCAGAGAAATCACAATCAAATTTAAGTTTGGTTTGAAAGTGAGGTGAAGAATAGCTTTTACGGATTCCCAGATAAAACCTATACTTTGGATAATAGTTTTTACGGATTTCAAGACAAAATTTAAGTTTTAAAAATGTTATTGTGTTTGAAAAGTTATAATAAGAATAACTTTTACAGATTTTAAGATAAAAAGTAGGTAGGGTAGGAAAGATGGTGTAATTTGATAAGAATTTTTTTTCCAAAATCTAGATATTGAAAAAATGTGAGTACTTAAAAAAAGTTGAGAAAAACACTCTCAAGATCAAACATACGGGAAAATGTTGCTTGTAAACAAGAGACAGGGAGAACTTGTTTTTTTTCCCTAACTGCCAAGTTTCTTTGGCAAAAAAAAAACTGCCAAGTTTCTTATTTACTATGTACATGATTAACATAGTCATGATTGACTTGTGATACCTAACATTTATTGAAATGGTTATCAAGCTAATGTAAATTGATCCTACCCTGGCGGCCTGGCGTGAGGGTTAGGTATATCTCAAGATTCTCAACTACGATTTCTTCTAGCTCTAGTTTATGCTTTTTTTTTTTTTTTTGCTTTCAAAATCAGTAATGTCTGGATGATTTTCTTTAAACGATATTGATAATATTATTTGAATTACTCTTTCACACATAAACTATAAAAGAAAACATAAGCAAGCGTGATAATTAATAAAAATAATTGTTATGTATTTTTAATAATAAAATATTTATAAAAAAGTTAGCAATTATCATACTAAAATAAATAAACAATTTATTATTATCGATCAATGTTAAAGCAAATAGCTAAATATTGCAATTATAGTTATTATTATTATAAAAAATTTTATTCTTGATAACAATCATTGAAAGAATGAACCATAAATAAAAAAATTCATTTATATTTTTTCGAATAATTTGAAAATATCTTTTTTAAAAAAATTGTTAGATATATTCAACTCTTCAATAAAAAAAGTAATATTAGCTTATCAACAATGATTGCTTTTATTTCTTAATAATGAAGCACGTCTTTTCACCTAATTTAAACTTATCAAAACATGGATTTGCTTCAAAAGCATTAGAAATGTTTTACCAGATGCTTGAAGCTGGGGTAATGCCTAATGAGGTCACCTACATTGCAGTTTTATCAGCATGTAGTCATGCCAGTTTGATCGATGAGGGATGGAGGCACTTTGAATCCATGCATAGCATCCATGGCGTTTCCCCAAGAATGGAACATATTATGCTTGCATGGTTGATTTGCTTGGCCGATCTGGATCGCTTTCAGAAGCTATTGAATTTATTAGCTCAATGCCTTTCAAGGCTGATGCACTTGTGTGGCGTACATTCCTTGGATCTTGTCAGGTTCACGGTAACACTGAGCTTGGGGAGGATGCTGCAAAAATGATTCTTGAGCAGCAACCTCATGATCCAGCTGCCTATGTGCTACTATCAAACTTGTGTGCATCAGGAGGACGATGGGAAGATGTTGCGGAAATTAGAAAGAACATGAAGCATAAAAATTTAACAAAAGAAGTAGGTTGCAGCTGGGTTGAGGTGGAAAACCAGGTGTACAAATTCCATTTAGGGGATACTTCACACCCCGAAGGAACAATATCTGTTTCATCATAGTGAGAAAATAGCAGTAACATTTGCTTTGATTAGTACCCCTAAACTAAAACCTATTAGAGTATTCAAAAACCTTCGGGTTTGTGGGGACTGTCACTCGGCAATCAAGTATATGTCACTGGTAACAGGAAGAGAAATAATTGTCAGAGATGCAAACCAGTTTCATCATATGAAGGATGGGATATGCTCTTGTAATGATTATTGGTGACCAAGATCAAACATACATCCAATTGAACATGAACTTTTGAAGTGACCTGGACAGAGAGATGATCGTTACCTTGCCTGCAGGTACTTCAACTTTTGAAAGTCATTCCTTGCATGAGATTTAGCTCAAAGCAGCTCAGTTTTGTCACACCACTGAATAAATATAGGTTAATGTTAAAAGCTGGTCACTTGCACTCTTGACTCGTTGGCTCGCATAGCTGATTGCTTATGGTCATGACTTGAGCCATTTGTGTTTCCATCTTTTGTGTTTGTAGGAGAAACAATAAAGATCTTGTTTGCAAAATGGATTCCTACTCAGGATTTGCTGGTACATGTAATTTGTGACTCATGAGGCACCATGGGTTGATTGCTGTGCCTGTAAAAATCACCGTGGACAGTGCATTCTCAGAGCAAATATGACTCCTTCCTCGAAGAATAACTAGATGCTGATATTCTTATTTATAGAATTCAGAAATATATGTAGAGACATTTTGTGCTAAAGGGGACATCTCAGGAGATGTTTCTTTATCATAACAGAGGTAAGTTGTCTTTCCATATTCATTCTGTTTGTTTTCTAGTCAAATGAGAATAACAGGAAACTAGAAGCTTTTGATTGGTGTCTGTACTAGACCAAATGTAAGAATGCATTTTAGAAAGATGAAGAGGGGAGAAAAAGAGATGTTAAGATGGGATGTGAGCCCTACAATGAATAGTTTCCACTATCCCTCATTTACTTTGTTGCCGGTAATGCGTTTGTAGAATCAATTTAAAGATACGAGCTTCGGAGAATGGATGTTATTCAGGCAAAAAAAAAAGGAGAATGGATGTTTATTTTCTGGTAACTGTTTGTCTTTACTGCACGTCCGTTGACTTGGCTTGTAACTGAGTGTCTGTCGAGTATAATTACAAATTTATCTGTGAATCAGTGTAGGTGTTTCTGTTTTACTGTAGTTTGATTCCACATGTTTACATCAGAGGCAATGGTCAATATGCAAATTCCTGTTTGCATAACCCTCAAAACATGGATTTAGAGGCACTGTTCTACAAAGTAAGATAAAATTCTTCTAACATATTTACCTTTTATATCGTAAAATCATTTTCAAAACACTAATTCTTGGGAAATGACATTTGAGAACATTTTTTTAGGATTCTTAATTTAAATTTGATACTCTACATTTCTCACTGCATTTAGTGTCTCCGCATAATGTTAAAATTTTGAAGGACTTATTTTTTTGTGGTAATTTTGAAGGACTTATTTGTTGACTAGAAAATTGTTGCTTAATAAAATGAAGATCCTCCCAACAAGCATCTTCAGGCTTCAAATGCTTCCATTGGACCCGTACTTGAGTGACTAGAAAATGACTGCGTTGAGTGAGGCAAAGATTCGTAAGCAGATAGAGATTGCTTCCTCAAGCTGAGCGACTTGCTTGCGAAGCTATAGGATGATTATTATGAGATGGAACAACACCAATTCCTATATTATATGCATCAGTTTCCAATATAAACTGGTACAGGAACCGGGGGGAGTTCCCTCCTGAACTCTACAAAGCTCTAGGCTCTCAAATACTCTAAACTCAAGTCTGTCTCATTTCATCCGAATGCTCCCTTATTTATACTAGCCAGGGGCTGGACATACGCACACAATAGCTACTCTTGAGTCAAGGAAGGCTGCTCACTTTCGGTGCATGCATTTTTCCACCCTGTTTTTCAATATAGGCTGCTGCTTTCCAGTTCACCCTCAGCTTCCTGTGCTCCTCTGTTTTTCGGTGGTAATCTTGACTCTGCGTTTCTGCATCATAAACGTTATTGTAAAGTTAGGGAGACCAAAGACAAGGTTGAGATCATAGCTTGCTTTAATGTGACCAGTGGAATCGATCCCCCTTCTTTAACAACTCAAACAGAGGACGACATATGGCCATCATCACAATGGCGTATGGCCGTTGCATAAAAGAGGAACGTCATAAAACAAAACAATGGCGTATTGATTGATAACCCATCGTCACAATTTTGAATGGTAAAGCGGTTGGAATGAAAAATTTGATATGGCCATTGCGGACACCGACCTACAATTGCATCAACGTTGAGGATCATCTATCCTTCCAGAGGGCAAGTTACTTTACGAGGACCTATTAATTATATTTTTCCATTATCACTCTAACCATCAGAGAATATGAAAACGAATTATTTAAACATGAGTAAATAAGTGAGTCTCTCGAGGCTTACTCATTCCGACTAGCCTGTAGGAAGTTCAGGGGAAGGGGTCGACTCAGGCATTACTCAATAGAGATGCAAGGCTAACTCCCAAAATTGGAGCTATAAAGATGTATTACATATTCAGGCAATTACATCAATAATTTAACTACTTCCTCTTGTGTGAAGCCCTCACGAACCATTTCCTTATGCAGCATTATTGGGCTTATTTGTAACAACATTTGTAGTAGAAGTTAAACGTGTGTTTAACAGTGTTTTTTCGTAAAACGAGATGATTTCATCCACACATTTACCTCGACTTACTTAAAAGTACTTCTCTACCGCGTTACCAAACAAATCCATTGCCTTTTTTTTGGTCTCATCGAAACCTCATAAAGACATCCAACATAATATGTATTGAGTATCTTTATCAAAATGTTATAACCCCGCTTCTCCAATTTTTTAAGATTCAACTTATAAACCCCCTTCCAAATCGCTCCTACCAAAAACTTGTGCTCTTGAGTCTGATTTCTATCTTCTGAGTGGGAAAAAATGGTTAGAGTTGGGGGTGACATGTTGGCATCTATGGCCTTGGAGAAATAGATGCATATTTGATGAAAGTTTTGAATTGCCTGAGGGATCCGAAAGGAGTGATTGAGAAATATGTTGCAAGAAAATCAATGGTGATATTCCTCCTCATGGACTAAATACACATTTGTGGAATGATTTAATAGGGACAGTTCAGTTATGATATAATTCGTTGGGCCATGACCCCATATGTTACATTATTTTTTTTTTTGCCAACCCATATGTTACATTAAAAAAAGTACAATTTTTTGCTGGTTGATGTCATTAATTCTGATTCTAATGATTCAAACATGGATTTAGAGGCATTGTTCTACAAGATAAGGTAAAATTATTTTAACATATTTATCTTGTATATCGTAAAATTATTTTCAAAACAATGACATTTGAGAACATTTTTTTAGGATTCTTAATTTAAATTTGATACTCTAGATTTCTAACTGCATTTAGTGTCCGCATAATGTTAAAATTTTGAAGGACTTATTTTTTTTTGTGGTAAATAAGAAATATCTACCGTGGTTTTTTAAATTTATATGAAAGCTTCAATTGAGATGTTTATTTCTTTCAATGTTCTCATCGCACACGGTACCTATGAACAAATGTTAAGAATTATTGGAGAATCCTATAAATCAAGATCATTTTTTTGGGTGTGTTATTAAGGTGTCTCTAAATTACCTTAGATTTAGAGACTAATATTTGTATGTTAACAAATAATAACATTACAATTGATTTTTTTATAAAATAACAATTTTTTAAGATACTTATTTAAATTTGCATTTTGAATATGACATTGGACAATGAAAACCGATCCCAAGAAAGTCCTAATTTGTTTTTAAATTACCAACTTGTATCTTCTCTGTGAATTCATACATTTGCAGAAAATAATAAAAAATTAACCAGAGTTGTAAAATTAAAAGTAAAACATGTCAATGAACAAGATTAAGAAAGAATTGTAGAAAGAGAACTTGAGACAAATATGATATTGTTTTCAGACCTAAATATAAGAAACAACTACCAAACGTTCCTTGTGAACAACTACCAAATGTTCCTTGTATAAATTTAAAATGGGTAAAAGAATAAAAATAACATGTAAGTTTTTACATAAGAGCATTGGTCACATAGAAGTTGTCAGGGGAGGCCATTTTGAATTCGGAAATTTCAAAATGGAATATTTTGGCTCCCACTCCAACAGAAGCAAACTCACGTTTGACCAATTTCGCTGAACTGGCATTGCCAAATAGGATATTTACGCCACATCATCACTCATCCTCATCTCAATCTCCCTCCACCCATAGCTTTCTTCTCCCCTCCACTTCTTCCTTAATCTCATTGGCTGTTCCACTCACCATTGTCCAACATAGAGAGATTCCTCTTTATTTTTCTTAAACTGTAACAACTCCGGTGATCTCTTTGTACACTCAAAGCTAAAAAAAATTATTAACATTTAACGTGAAATATACTAAAACAATGGAGACCAGAAAATTCAAAACAATGGAGACCAACAACATAGAAGAGAGAAAGATCATTGGTCAAAAATCAACATAGATTTGTTGACTAGAAAATTGTTGCTTAATAAAATGAAGATCCTCCCAACAAGCATCGTCAGGCTTCAAATGCTTCCATTGGACCCGTACTTGAGTGACTAGAAAATGACTGCATTGAGTAAGGCAACGATTCGGCATTGCTAGTGGCTCGAGAACAAACTGGCCAGGGTGGATGCAAGTGGAATAGGGAAGCTGCAATTCATAAATGACCTTACTCATTTGAGAATTGGAAATGGAGCAAAATAGCAGGCTGTTGTCAGTTTGTGAAGAGTAGATTTGTTTAACGTGTTCTTCCTAAAAGGGATGAAACTTGAGGTAAACCATGTCACCCAGTAGCGGAGCCAGGACCTACTACCAGTGGGGGCAACCCTTTTATAATGTGCTTGTTGGCTTGCCGCATCGTTCGTTGTTGAGCATTGGGTAAATGAGTCTTCAGTAGTTGGATAGTAAGCTCGAGTGAAACACAGGTTCGATCCAAAAGGTTGTTATTGGATTCACCAGGTAGATAAGGCAAATGGACTAGAAGTTGGAGTACCATATACAACTACAAACGGTGTCATACCGATGACAGAGTGATAGGTGGTGTTGTACCACCATTCAGCAAGTGACAACCATTTGACCTACTACTTGGGTTAGTTGCCGGTCATTCAAGGAATCTGTAGAGTACCTCTGCATGGTCATCCATTTGCAGATGGTGAACAAAGGGGTATTGTAACTTTGACACAAAAAGCTCCTTCCAAAATTTGCCAAACAAAATTATTATCTTTAAGTACGATGTTTCAATGAAATAACATTGCATAGTTATTTTAAGTGATATAGGAGATGTGTTTTAAGAAATGACTCATACATCAACAACGGTGTAGGGGTGTTGTGATGCCATAAAATGGGTACTCTTAAACAATCTACAACAACAAGGATAATGGTTTTGGAGTAGGATAGTGGAAGACCACTAATAAAATCCATAGAAAGCTTGGACCAAATGTGTTCAGGGACAGGAAGAGGTTGCAACAACCCAGGTGAAGCGTGTTCTGGCTTGAAATGTTGACATATTACACAAGTTCATGGACATCACATTCCATCCCTTTCTAATAAAAATAGCTGACAGCCGCTTTTTTGCGGAAGTGATGCTTGAGTGACCACTCACTGAATGATCATGAAAAAAAAAAGCCAATTTGTAAAGTATGATCAACACCGACGTACAGCCTTTGCCATTTCTTTTCAACAGCTGATGCTGCTACAAAACTTTGGGGTGAGACTATGGGTTCGTTCTAGCTCATGGATAAGTCAATGAAGGTGATCGACATTATCCCATGAATGCAATACCCTACTGCGTAAATCAGTGGTGACTTGAGATATATATGCAATACCCTACTGAGATACGGGAGAGGGTGTCTGTACCCATGTTGTTATCTTTCCCCTTGGTATGCCTGATCTCATAAGAGAGACCCAAAAATTTCTTCAGCACAACTGATCAGGAGAAAGACATCGCTATTTTAAGATACGTTTCAAAGGTAAGTACATGTTTTTATGATAAAGATCTTTGTTTGATTGCAAAAATGATGGCGAGCATCTCCCGTTCGTAAGCATATAGAGATTGCTTCCTCAAGCTGAGCGCCTTGCTTGCGAAGCTATAGGATGATTATTATGAGATGAAACAACACCAATTCCTATATTATATGCATCAGTTTCCAATATAAACGTTTTTGTAAAGTTAGGGAGACCAAAGACAAGGTTGAAATCATAGCTTGCTTTAATGTGACCAGTGGAATCGATCCCCTTTCTTCAACAACTCAAACAGAGGACGACATATGCCCATCATCACAATGGCGTATGGCCGTTGCATAAAAGAGGAGAGTCATAAAACAAAACAATGCCGTATTGATTGATAACCCATCATCACAATTTTGAATGGTAAAGCGGTTGGAATGAAAAATTTGATATGGCCGTTGCGGACACCGACCTACAAGTGCATCAACGTTGAGGATCATCTATCCTTCCAGAAGTCAAGTCACTTTACAGGGAACTATTAATTATATTTTTCCATTATCACTCTAGCCGTCAGAGAATATGAAAACAAATCATTTAAACATGAGTAAATAAGTGAGTCTCTCGAGGCTTACTCGTTCCAACCAGCCTGTAGGAAGTTCAGGGGAAGGGGTGGACTCAGGCATTACTCAATAAAGATGCAAGGCTGACTCCCAAAATTGGAGTTATAAAGATGTATGACATATTCATGCAATTAAATTAATAATTTAACTACGTCCTCTTCTGTGAAGCCCTAACGAACCATTTCCTTATACAACATTATTGGGCTTATTTGTAACAACTTTTGTAGAAGCTAAAAGTGTGTTTAACAGTGTTTTTCTTCAAAATGAAATGATCTCTTCCATACATTTACCTTGACTTACATAAAAATATTTCTCTACCGCGTTACCAAACGAGCCCATCACCTTTTTTTTGGTCTCATCGAACCTCATAAAGACATCCAACATAATATGTAGTGAGTATCTTTCTTTATCAAAATGTTATAACCCCACTTCTCCAATTTTTTAAGATTCAACTTATAAACCCCCCTTCCAAATCGCTCCTACCAAAAACTTGTGCTCTTGAGTCTGATTTCTATCAGCTGAGTGGGAAAAAATGGTTAGGGTTGGGGGTGACATGTTGGTATGTATGGACTTGGAGAAATAGATGCATATTTGATGAAAGTTTTGAATTGCCTGAGGGATCCGAAAGGAGTGATTGAGAAATATGTTGCAAGAAAATTAATGGTAATGGTTAAGTATACTACTGATACGGAATGAGGAAGCAGGTGGATTCGACTGAAGCTTAATATGCATATATACTTTAATCTCAATTGATAGCATAAAACACAAATAAACCAAATCGAAGACTCGCATGAATAATAATAATGCCAAACG
>JANTPZ010000010.1:0-11661 GCA_025593235.1 Vachellia pachyceras | reverse complement strand
TCGTGTTGTGACTTGAAATTTTCATATTTAGATCGTTATTTAAAGTGTCACAAGTCGTGATTTGTACTTTTGAAGTCGTGACCTGTGATACATTTTAGGTAAAAGGAACTTTTTTCTTATTCTCCCCATAAAGCATTTTAAGGCTATGATGCATTTTATCTTCCGTCTGTTCAAAACACTAAAGTCCTTCTGGAAAATGCATTTTTGGCGTAGGAATACATTTCATGACCTCCAAATTGATTCTCAAAGGCATCCAATTAGTGAATTTTAAAAATCAAAAGCTGAATTTACTTGACAAAATCACCCTTCTTTGTACCAATATGCACTAGTCTTGGTACAAAGGGTTTCATAAACACAAACATATGAAGTTTAAAGTTCAAATCTGTACGTATAAATAGATAAAACACTTTTAAGAGAGTTCCCCTCAATTGCATCCATCAATATTCAAATATAGTCCAGTCAAATAATATAGCCATATAAGTGTCCTATATTTAAAACAGAAGGAAACACTTTTCAAGTTACATGCCAATTATTCTAAATTGTATGTAAGTGAGTTTTGTATATAGCATATTTGAGTTCTAATAATCAAGTTAGTCTAACTCTGCAACGTTAGTGTACAAATTTATCCTAAAATCTTCACTTAGAAGTATTGCCACTGTCAAATTTTTTATGGGTTCGAGAATATTCTTAAAATATTAAAATGGGTCAACGTTGGATCTTACTGTTACAGTTAACGTTAATTTTTTAAAGAGTAACGTTCACATTGTGGAAAAAATGTATACACATTGGGTGTGTTCAGATAGATCACCAAGTAGCCTCGTTCTATCAACATGAGAGTAATATATATATATATTCTGTTACTCTCTCATGTGTCTCTCAATCATCCTTCCTGCTTATTATTCTTTCTTCTCTTCTTAAGATCATCCTTCCCAATTAAGCTATTTGAATTCCCAAATTTGCCCCTACCCCCAACAAGTGTCTCTAACAATCAACCAAAACAGATAGCAATATTTATAAATCAATACCTACCTTCTGTTTAATTTATAAGTAACATGATGTCAAAAATTTTTCTTGTGAATTTCTCATTTTGCACCAATTTATAATTACTCATTTTAATTCCAATGCATTCATGTTCACACTCCAATGACTTCCTTATTAAGTCTCTTATTTTCCCTTCTTACAAATAAGGGTATTTTTTATACAAAGATACAACTTTTGCATACTTATTAATGCGTATGTTTAGGCATCCACTGGAAGAAAGGAGTTTACAGATTCCGAAAAAAATTTGCGGAATCCAAAAAGAATTTACCCATTTCAAAATAGTTTTTACAAATTTCAAAGTGGTTTTGTCTTGACTTGCGTACACTGTTGAAAAGAAGTTCTTCCCAAACATGCACAAAATCGACCAACCAATTGTTTGATCTATGTAATTCGGTTAAGTGTTACTTATAAAACACTATTAGATCATTTTATAAACCGGTAAAAAAAGGTCATTTTATGAAACAACACTCCTCCAATGAATAATATTAAAAAAATTAGTTAAGTTAGTTGCTTGAAACGTATATATATATTTTAGTCATATGTATTGAAAATCATTTTGTTAATAAAAAAACCTCCTCAGTATGTATGAAAATTATTACATGCATAGTTTAAGGAAAAAATATTTTAAACTTAAAAATATACAATATATTAAGGTTTTATAATTGAGTTTAAAATAAATGTCTTCACTGACTCTTGTATTTAAGGTTGAAGAGATGATTAATAAATAATTAAACGAGAGGGAGAAACAAAGAGGACCATTGAGGTTAAAAGGTTTGTTTGCATAATCTGTTTGGGTATCCAAAAGCCATTTATACTCTTACCGAGACAAAATTCCTCTCACATATTTCTTTGAAATTTGTATTCGTTCTTCCAACGAACTTAAAAAAAAAAAACCCCCCAAAGTCACCTGCGCACGTGCCGTGGGAGTTTGCTCGATTGTTTCTCATAAACATGTGAACCGCCGGAATTACGAGGTGAACTTTTGACACTCGCCATTTGCATTCGCGCGATCTCTAGAAGCTACTGGTGAGAGCGTGCACTGATTGATACCCAGTTTTGATCTGGTATAGATTTCAGGTTGCACGAAACAAATTGTTTGGGACAACCCAGGGATCTTAATGATTTTTTTTTTTGTTTTTCTCCTTTTACCTAGGGTAAAATTGTGATATAAGAAAGTAAAATTAATATAGAAAACATCTGAATTTATATAAAAACACCTAATTTAACAATATTAAGTATTATTATTAATATAAAAAATAAATAAATAAAAAAATTATTCGGGTTAGATTGGACCAGATCAAATAGTTTGAGCATTTGTTTATGAACCCGATAACCTCCTTCAATTTTATTATATTTTTGGTAAGGGAATTTTCAGAAAGGAGTTGAGCTCACCCACAATCTAAGGGCAGTGCACCTAACTCATAATCCACTGGGATTTGTCCCTACGAGCACTGGAGCAAACCAAGCGAGCCCTTTGATCTGACTACACAAGTAGGTCAACCCAACTTCACTTAGCTGTAGTAATGCCACCCCAAACATCACGACTGGAAGCACAACTAAATGGCACTCCCTAGAATCGAACATTCTCCCTTTAAGTAAGAGTACTAGCCCAATCTCTTCGTTGGTTGAATCCACGAACAATGAGTAATTTTATTATATTATTTATTTGGATTACACCAAATCATTTGGGTTGGATCATATGGACTAGAGTACATGTTTTTGCAGACCCTGCTTGTTACGGTAATCAATCTGCACTGTACATATTTTTCTGCCGTGACCAATGATGAATGCTAGGCCGTTGATTGGAGGGTGTTATTCAATCGTGAAAGAGGTTACTTGGGATGTATCGTCCAATGGATGCAAGAATCTAGATCCCTTGGGCCTTGGCCCTCGCGTCTCGCAGTGCGCATTGATCGGTCCATCTTAATGCGACACAAAATCCGCTAACTTCTCCATTATTTTGGTATCAGAAGATTAAAAAAAATTGGCCAAACATTTTTTTAACAATATTTTCTTGACATATAATTATATGCGATTTGATTAATCATAACTTATAATTCTATATATAAGTATTATTTAAATAATATTGTGTGTGTTTGTGTGTGACTAGTCAATCTTAATGTTACATGGGGTTGACTCTCAATTTCTTTAGTCCTGTTATAAAACAAAAAAAAAATGAGAACATAGAAAATAACGGAAGATAGAAGATTGTGGAAGAGAACATATGAGCATTTCTCATTCTCATTCAAATGTGATTCTAAGTACATCCAACCATTTGCTTTACAACCCTATTTATAAACACTTAACCATTCTAAGATTTACAATGCCATAAACAAAAGAATTAACCCATATTATAATACAACATAAAGGCATTAGAGGTTATGGTCTTTATGGTATTAAGCATGGGAATAATAAGGGGTTGGAGGTTATGGAATTTAACATCAAGAGGGAGAGGATCCTAAGAGGAATCCAAAGAGCTTTATGGACATCCACACAAATAATTTTACAACACTCCCCCTTGGATGTCCATAAATAAATGTTGTGCCTCATTAAAACCTTACTAGAAAAAACCCAATGGGACAAAAACCTAGTGAAGGAAAAAGAGTACACAACATATATTGAAGCTGCATCGTTAAAAACCTTACTAGGAAAACCCAGTGAGATAAAACCTTGGTTAAGAAAAAAAGAGTACAGCAAGATCTTTTCTCCCCCTGGAAATGGTATCACTTTTACTTCTCCTTATGATAACATCGTCACTTTTACTCCCCTGAAAACAACATCACCTTTATCTTTTTATCTCGATAGAGTATACTAAATTCTCGTCAAGCAAATAATCTCTAATTCCTTTCAAATCATATCTTCCTTTTGGTTGAATCATGCATGACACATTGTCATCATGTAATATCTTTAAAGCATATTGATCAAGTCTCCAGTATCTCTCCTGGAAACGCTAAATCATTGCATCAAATCTCAGTGTCACTATCCATTTGTATACCTGCAAAAATCTAATTTTCATAATAAATATATAACATTAATATCAACGAATCATATAGATTAACATGGAATAGATCACAATGGACTTCTATTCCATTAAATTAAATTTTGTAACCAAAATATCAAAATAAAAGTCATGACTTTCAAAATAAAATTCAACATACACTATTTTTAATATCATAATTTTCTTAAACATGTTTCCAACATGTTAGGACCTTCAAGTATTTTCATGTAAATTTCACATACATTCAGCCATATGTTTAGGATATAATAATATCCAATAGAGGTATATTTTGGGTTCATATCCTTCCAAACTAGAAATTACTTTCCATCCACCACAAAATAATATACCTCATCATCATACCATTATGAAAACCTGTGTTTTCACATAAATATTCACAAGTCATATAATAACTTTGCATTTCATGTGTTTGGACTGCAGGTCCATAATTTTCCCATATCGCAATAATGCAATAATATTTTATTGCATCTTTTTCCTTTTTCTTTTCTGTTGGCCAATCACTTTTCTATCATCCTTCTATGACAGATTCATATATACGATCCTCATTTGATCATATGATATTATTATCAAAACCGTTGTCGACAAATTTATCATTTTCGATTCCTTTTTTCTCATTGTGACATAACTTATCAAATCTCAATATTCCTTTTGAGGTACCTGAACCTTTATTGAGGTTTTATAACTAGTTATGTCTTGGCCTTTTCTAGAGTGTCAACTCCTCAATATGATCATTTTAATTATATGCTTCTCTTTATCCAAAGTATAATATTTGGAACCGATTGTTTATCATGCTTCAGGCGTGTCTCATTTTCATTTATACTAATTGGAGCACTTTCAGTTGGAATATGAGAATTAGTAATTCTCATTTAGGCCAGTAATTAGATCTGAAAGATATTTTTACAATATCTAATGAATGTAATATCCGATGAACTTCTTGTTCATACTATTTTATTTGAGGATTTAATTTAACAGTAATAATGCATTCAATGTATTTTCTTTTCCAACTACTCAATTTCTCCCCCTCATGTGAAAACCTTTGTCAAATGACAACCAACTAATAATGCAACATAAGCCTCATAAACCCATTTGTTCTCTTTAGAAACATAATTTTGTTTCATTTAGAGACAAATAAGGAGGAGAATCTTACCCAACATTTATCTCTACTTTCCATCTATGTGCATTGTGGTGGATCAATAAGAAAACGTCGCACATTCAAACTTTTAAAATGGAAAATATCTGGCTCCTGACCAAAAGCCACTTTCACTGAGAGAATTCTGTTGGCTTAATATGTATAAGTGATGCAATATATCAAGTCAGATAAATCAACACTGAAATAATAATCTTGTTCTCATCATTAGCATTGATCAAGCTATATGTGGAGGCTTTAATAAATTATTATGGATCATATAATCTGGAAATCGTGCACTCATAAACACAATGATTTGTTCAAACAATCTCGAAACTTCAGGTTGCAAGTTACTAATAACCACACATGTAACCATATTATAGATGCATCTATCAAATTTATTGAACACTTGTATGGTTTACATGTTTTTCAAATGGGCCCATATCTGTAAATATATTTCCAGAAATGTGAAGATCCATTTCAAATCATAACTAATGATCTTCTCATTATCCATATTCCATTGAGAACAAGCATCACATATTCTATTGTGATGTCTATCCATGAAGAATCTTCTAGCTCTTCAATAGATGTCAATATGCAATCTTTGACAATATATTGCATCTTATATATGACTCAGATGATCAAACAAGTCACGCCAACAATAACTTTGTCTAGATCAGTAAACTTCTGGTTTACCATAACAACTTTTCAAATAACATATTGATTTAAAGTCTCAATATGATATATTTAACCTGACATGCATTTTGGGAGATCTTACATCCATTTTTGGGAGATCAAAAGGTTAATAATCTCCCCCTCATAAATAGAAATATATACAAAGTTAGCTCACACTTGCATTATAATCTCCCCCTCAAGTGTAAGTCATATAAGCATGATTTTCTTACTCAGTGAATTTCACTTGAAAGTCTTTGTGCTTCATAACTCCTATACTTGATATGGGGCTATGGAGTTATCTTTCTTTCCTTCCCTTATCCTTATGTCTATGCTAAGCCTTAACAATACTCCTTCCTGTCTTCCCAGCTATATTCTTTCTTTAAATATATACACCAATTCTCTTCCTGCGCTTACGCTTGCTATTCCAAATCCTGCGCTTACGCTTGCTACTATAGTAGCTTCTGACTTCATACGGCAAGAAAACGATCAGATAAATCCTTCCTACGATAATCTTTCTTTATCAGAGGTAGGTTCAAAGAGCTCCTTCACTTCTAAAGAAGACAGGGACAGAGTCAATCTCATTCAAGTTCTTATTCTGCTTTCCATCCCGGTCTCGAGCTACCATACCCTAAAGCTTCTTTCATCAATCCTCTCGCTATTGCTCTTTCACTTCCTCTCGCTTCGCTCGAGCATCGCCTCCCTTTTTATAGAAGAAAGTGTTCCCCCCTCTGAACGATCTATTTAGAGCTCATCAATCAGGGCACGCAAAGTCTCCACTTTGTCCAAGCTCTAGAGTTTGTGCTTTCAGGGTTTAGTCGGTTGAGCTAAGTTCTTCCCTTTCCCCTTTTTTCCCTTTGTCGATACCGGTCCCAAGTCAATATTCAACCAAAACAAAACCACAACATCCGCTCTTTCTGTTCTAAGTTCATACCTTTAAAGCTCTCTGCAGGTTTGAAGCAAATGGCTTCCACTTCTGACGTTCCAGCAACCTCTAAGGACGCTGCTCCAGGGTCTTCTCAGGTCCCCAACTTTGTGAACTGGCCTTTTGTCTTTTCCCTACTTTGTGATACTTTCTTTTCTAGTTGAACTCTTGTTAACTCGTTTGCTGCACACAGACTTCCACAGTACCATCTCCGGTCCCGCCTTTTGTTGAGTTCCTGTAAGCTCCCTACTGACTTTTTTCTTCTTTCGTTTCCCTTCTGTAGCTCCCTCTTATTACGGTTATCCTTTGTGCAGGGCTGCTCCCTACTCCTTCGTACCAAAGAATGTCTCCATTTACGACAGTCTTGGCATCTATCCTTGCTCGAGTCCATCAGGGATTCCAGAATCTCCATTTCCCCAGCTCTCCTCTTCAGAACTCCTGTTTGCCAGAAAAATCAAGCCTGCTGACAAGACTAGCGGCAAGATGAAATCATGGCCAAAGCCAACAGATGAGTGGAAGGCCTGGATTGACCGCCTTCAACCATTTTTCTTTGATTTGTGGAGGTCTCAGGGCCTTTATGAATTGATAGAGATGAGCAGGCTCTCCATCACTTTAGAAGAACAACTACTCAGAGCCGCCCTGCCTTTCTGGGCTCCAAGTTGCTCCTGCTTCATTTTCGAGTTTGGCACCATGACCCCTACTTTGAGGGACGTCCTTTTGATGACTGGCCTGCCTGTTATCGGCTCTCTTTCTCTTATGGCTATTGATCCTTCTGACCCAGCTCTCCCTAGGGTCTCAATCTCTTCTCAGGAGTTCACTTCTTATGCTTCGGTAGCCAAGAAAGACTACAACCTAGTATCGGTCCCCACCGTGACTGAGCACATTCAGTTTTTATGGGTACTCGTCTGCAAGTTTCTCATCTGCCCTGCTGGTGGCAAGCCCACCATGGAATATCTTCCCCTGGCCCGCTCTCTAGCCATTGGGCCTTCTTTCGCCCTTGGTACCTTGTTGCTTGGCTCAACCTATCACGCCCTCAGGAAATGTGTCACTGATGACCCAGTTTCCAAAATGGATGGTAGCCTGTGGTTCGTGCAATTGTGGCTCTTGGCCAACTTTCCAGAGCTCCGACACCCTGACTGCAATTTCCCTAACGGATTTGTTGGGAGCTCTCTAATGCAGTGGACCTTGGATGTCCAAGATCCTTTTGCAACAATTCTATTGCTAGGCCGAGAACGTGACTCCTCATTGCTCTTCATTCTGACCCACAATCACCATCTGCCCTCCTGGATCCATTGTCAGACTGCACCTTTGACTCTCGTGCGTGATTATTTGTTTTGTCATTTTGTAACTCATAGGGAAATCATAGTCTGTGGAACTCAACAGGCTCTCTGTCCCAGCAGCACCCCACCCTTTTTAGAAGTTTATTGTCCCCAGATGGGTAGCCGCCAATTGGGTCTGGAAAGCTGTGTTCCCCGCTTTGAGTTTGCTCGCAACCCTCCTGATCCTCTTCCCCAGGAACAGCTCCAATCTTATGGCCGTGATGAATCTGTTAGTTGCCCCGTCCAGCCTCTTTCATTTTCTGAACGTGATATGTTCAAAAACTGGTGGCCCATCCCTTTCTCCAACATTATTCAGCGCTCCATAGGTCTTTCTATGATCTCCATATTTCTTCGTCTTGAATCTACTTATTTTCTGACTTTTACCTCTTGATGCAGTTGATTTCCCTGTGGACCCCTTCCTAGAAAAGATTGTGCAGAACTATACGCAGGGACTTGAACCACCCACCAAAAGGCCTTATATAGAGCCTCTGGCAGCTGTTCCCCTGACCCAGCAATCTCCACACTCTAAAGCAAAAACCGGCTCTGCCAAGCCTTCTAAGGCGACTACCAAGGCGCCACCCAAGAAGGGCGGCAAAAAATCTACTCAGACTCCCAAGACTCCAGGCTCTCAGCCCTCACGCAAGTCCAGACGCCAGCAGGCTCATGTGGCTCCAGCCGCTCCTGTGGAGTCTGCCACTCAAGACCCAGTTGACATTAGCGATGAGGCTAGCGAAACAGAGTCCGAGAAAGAAGACACTGCCACGCCTCTCGAAGGTTCAGTGGGTGGCTCCCTAGCCGAATCTGAGCCCTTTGTTTTGCCCAACATTCCAATGCTCCAACCTTCTGACTCCCCTTATTCGGGGTCTCAAACCTCGACGCCCAAGGTTTGTCTCTTTTACTCTTTTTCTTCATCTTGACTTACACTTTGATTATTCCCTAATTCCTTCCTCTCTCTATTCTCAGAAAATCATGCCATCGAGGTCCATGCTGGCTCTCTCCAAGGTTGGGGGCTCCCCACCCTGTTTGGATTTCAGTTTTCTAAAAAGAGGTTCTTCTTCTCGCCCCTCCGCTTCGCCGTCTGTCCCCAATATGGCTGCAGTCAAAGCGGCCAAGAGCACAGTTTCTACTCTTCTGCAGTTGAATCCGACAAGCTTGACGTCTGAGCAAGACTCTGCTCTCTTCTCGGCATTAGATATATTTCAGTCTGCCCTTCCTTCCAATCCAGCAATCACCCAGCTATACCAGAATAGCCACTCTTTTGCCGCAGAGCAAAAGTCTTGCAATGAAGTGATCCTGGATTTGGATGGTAAATGGAATATGCTTGAGAGAGATCATGCAGAATATGAGGCTAATTTGGCCACAATTCAGAATTTGGAGAATCAGTCTGAAGAGATTCTAGCCGCATATGACAATGACTATGCCACACTTCAGGGTTTGGAGGAAAGGAAAAAGCTAGATCCCTTGAAGAAGAGCTTAAAAAGACGAAAAACCAAATAGAGGACATACAGAAGAGATCGGGAGCTCTCTTGGACCAAGGCCTGGAAATCCGAACCCAACATGATGCAGCCAAGGCAAAGCATGAGCGTCTGCAGGGAGCCCTGAACGCTAAAGTTGAAGAAGGCAAGCAGTGGTCCGACTCCCTGGAAGCGGCCAAGCAGCGGATGAATGATCTGTGTGATCAATGGCGCTCCCTTTCTTCCATAGATCTAAATATCATAGACCAAATGATTTGAGCCCCGGACACTTGTTTTATTTCACTTGTTTAGGTTGACTTCAGACTTTTGTTTGAACTGATATGCCTTTCACCTTAGACTTGACTCTGCTTACTGCACGTACCATGGATGGTTTTTGTGTTTTGCCATTGCCTGTATCCTTGCCTTGGAATCGGCCACATCTACGTTCTGTTCACGGGCTCCCCAACACATAGGTAGGTGTTCAAAGACCATAAGATGTAGCTCCAATCCATCCTCCCAGATCTTTTGCATTTGCAAGAGATGTAGACAGGGCACCAATACAAGTCTGGTTTTCAACCTGACTGGCAATATATCTCATCCTGGAGCCAATCGCCTCCAAAACAGGACCTCCTTGGCTACTAATTAAGTAGAGCTCATCGATTATGAAGAGACTAACTTGCTGAATGTCTTTCCTTTGATTCCAACAGCGGGATACAGCATTCTTATCCCTGGATAATCTTACCTTTTTTCATTTCAAGTAGCTTCAAGTCAGTTGCTCTTTCTCCAGTCAATTTATCCAATCGTTTACGCAATAATGCATCACTATTAGAACGGCTCCCCAACCAGGAGGGACCTGAGTCCCCGTCTCAGGGATCCATTTCCTAGTCAAATTGCTCTTCATGATTTTAATGTTCACATCTATAGCACACATGAAATGGTCGATTGACCAATTTTCATTAATATATGTGGCTGAAGAGCCACCCAGCAGTACAATTTTTACAGATCAAAAAAGACAATCAAAGCCATGGAGTTGGCTCTGCGAGGTACAATACATTTACAAAATTCTGTGCCTAAAGTAAAGGAAAGGCACCTTGGCCGAGTAAACGGCCTCTATCCTAACTTTCTTTCTCTTCGCACATTTCCGGGAAAATCTCTCTTTAAGTACTTCCCGTTAATATATCTCTTGTGTGGCTCTCCGTCCAGGCTCGACAGCCAATATGCATTAGCCTTCAGAACTCTGTGAACCCTGAAAGGCCCTTCCCAGTTGGGAGACCCTTTCCCGTACTCTCTATCCTTGGCTCCCAAGGGAAAAATGGTCTTCCAAACCTGGTCGCCTTCTTGGAATTTCTTCTGTTTCACCCTCTTGTCAAATACAAGACTGAGACTTTTCCTTTTCTGAACTATCATGTGGTTGTCAGCCTGGAGCCGAAGGTCGTCCGCGTCTTCCAGCTCCGTGATCATAGCTTCTGTGTAATCTTCAGGCCTTAGGTTATTCTGCCTTGCTATCCTCAGGGACGGGACCACTACTTCCATAGGCAGCACGGCATCATGGACATAAGTCAGGGCAAAAGGACTGGCTCCTGTAGAGCTCCTCTTAGACATTCTATATGCCCACAGTGTTTCCGAGAGTATTCTATGCCAATCCCTCGGGTTGTCTTCCAGCATTTTCTCCAAGATTCCAATGAGGATCTTGTTTGAGGCCTCTGCTTGGCCATTGGCCTGTGCATAATGGGGTGTGGAGTTTATCAGTTTGATCCCGTAGTCTTCGGCGAACTCCCTCATCTCATCTCCGGTGAACATGCTTCCTTGGTCTGTTGTTATTGTCTGAGGGATCCCGAACCTATGTATGATGTTCTCTTTTATGAACTTGATCACGTCTCTCTGTTCCACCTTCTTCATAGGCACAGCCGGAACCCATTTGGTGAAATAGTCAGTGGTGACTATTCGAATGTCCAGGAGGCAGGGTAGATCTTGCCTATGATATCAATGGCCCACCCTCTGAAGGGCCAAGGCTTTACGACGGAATGGAGCTCTGCAGCCGGTATTCTCTGGATGCTTCCATATTTCTGACACTGTTGACACCCTTTGGCATAATTGATGCAATCTTT